>JALGBA010003685.1:0-22318 GCA_023970755.1 Azemiops feae
CCTCTTTCCCCTCGCACTTTACATAGGCCCAGAGGCACCATGCACACTTAGAAGCAGCTACCCGCCGGCCTCCCCGCCCGTCCCTCGTTTCTTCCATCCCTAAACCCTCCATTCCAGATTCACCCGCCTGGGATTGCCTCGATGCCTATGCTTTGCGACGTAAAACTGTGCCGAAAGAAATAGACCTTTTGAATGAGATTTTAAAGTTATTATCCTCTATCTTTATTAGTAACGCCTTATTAATGTTAATAGGGCGAAGGGAAGCCCTTTTGCTGCGACGCGGGGACACAAAAACATCAACTAATATTACTGAGGTTTCATTCATAAATACGACACTTAAACTCCATTAAACTTTATTTCTTTTTGTGGCTGCTCGCTCGCTCTGCGGTAGTACGAGGCTTTTTCTCTTCTGCGGCAGCGGTATAGGCAGAAAAGAGGGACCAGTGAATTGCCGACGGGGATCCCCGGGGTCCCTCTATGGCGAGAAGGGGGCCGTCAAAAGCCCGGGGGGACGATAGCAGGAACGGACAAGAAATCTCTATGGTGAGAAGGCCGCTGCGAGAGGAAGTTGCGAGGGATGACTAAAAGCGACGGACAAAGAGTCGGCCATGATAGGAAGGTCGATTCCAAATGAACTGGGGGATGGCCAATTTGGACGGACGGGAGGTCGCCATGCCGAGAAGGTCTAGATGTTAATGCTATGGGACGGAAAAACGTGCCCTCCTGTGGTCAAAACGGGCATTGCGGCCGCCGAAATAAATAAACCTTTTGAATGGGATTTTAAGGTTATTATTCTCTATCTTAATTATTAACGCCTTATTAATATTAATAGGGCGACGGGAGGCCCTTTTGCTGCGACCCTGGGGCAGAATAAGATAACCTAATATTAGTAAGGTTTTATTAATAAAGAATACTACACTTAAAACACCATTTAAAAGGTTTCTTTCTTTGGTGGCTGCTGTACCTGCTTGTCCCTTAGCGAGAGATGGCGCGGCCTTCAAAAAGGCCTATGATGATGAATTAAGGTTACTTTGATAGGTGCTAACTTTAAAGATAAACCTCACCAAACATACATAAATTTATTGCTATGGTTACTATTAAAATGAGTGAGATTAGATTATACCTTCGCGCAGTTTGAAACTGACGCATTTATTCAAATGTTTTATGTCTACCTACCATCACACAATTTCTTGCTGCATCTTATTGTTCCTTAATCTTACTAGTATTGCCCATTCGTGACTATCATTTCACTTGGGTGAAAAATAGACAGACTAGTCAATTGGGTGAAGGTTCCAGCTAGAAATTGGGGGTTGGGGCTCTCAGTTTTAGTACCACCTTAGGTATGAGAAACCAGCTTTGGGCCAATTCCTCTCCTAGTCAGCCTAAGTCTAACCCTAACCCTAGGGCTGTTGCTGCATGGCGAAAATAAGAGAAGGAAGGAGCATTAGATATATTTGCCGCCTTGAGTTATTTATAAAAAAATAACAAAGGCTGCATTAAAAAAATACGCAAAAAGTCATCTGGGTCAGTCACTCCAAAACCAGCTTGGGCCAGTCACTCTCTCTCGGCCCTAGGAAGGAAGCAACGGCAAACCATTTGTCTGAAATGGTATAGGGTTGCCTGCCTAAGCAGGGGGTTGGACTAGAAGACCTCCAAGGTCCCTTCCAACTCGGTTATTCTATTCTAACCGCAGCTGGGGGGGAAAACCTTGCCAAGAAAACCGCAGGGATTTGGTCAGGCAATGGCCAGAGTCGAGACTAAGTGGAAAGCACCAAATAATATTAAGAATAACAGCAATAACTTGCTAAACGCCCGGCTCCCTCCGGTCATGTTACTAGAAGGGAGTGCGAACACAGGCAATTGAGTTCATCGGGCAACGCGTGTCGTGGGAACGCAACTCCTAGTACCCACGCCGAGCGGCAGATTCGGGGAAGCTTCCCTGAGCCCCCGCCTAACCTGGCCTTGATGCAAAGGCAGCAGCGCCGCCGGCTCCACCTTTGCCTTCTCCTTCGCCGCGGGACAGCCTTCTCGGGCGTCGCCGGGCTGTGACGCCATCAGAAGGCGCGTCCCCTATTTCGGCAGAGAAGCGGAAAGGCACCATAGAGGTAGGAAAGGAGAGCGGAGGGCAGACTGGGCTTTCCGCTCTTGAAACCATCGAACTTGGAATCGCCATAGAAATGTAACCAGAGAGCTCGGGTGGAAATGGTAGAGCGGCCGGTAGAACCAAGACTTCCGAGTTTGCTGGAGCATATATGGAGGAAGACTTTGGATTGGAGTTAAGGACGGAAAAAAGACAATGCAGAAATCTGGATTGTATTGGGGGCGCCCTATATAAAAGCCCCCCGCAAAGGTGGAGTGTCACAGAGTATTGCACATCCATTCCCAGCCCAGCAGGGGACAAGTTTAATCCCTGTAAGTCATCCATCGTTTCTCAAACTTGGCAATTTTTGTGGACTTCAAGTCCCAGAATTCCCCAGCCTGCATGCAGTTTGCAGGTAACTAAATGGTTTATCCAGGGAAAGCAGGAACTGTATTAAATTGGACTCCAGGGTTGACCGAGTACACCACCTCCAAATTTGTGACGTCCCCTAAAATTTGCTGGCAACCCCCAAGCGATCGCAATAAATAAATAAAAACACAAACGTATTTATTTAGCGTATGGCACAATACACTCCGATAGTATCTTTTCACTAGCCTCCACTAGTTGTGACACTGCTTAGGTTTTACAAAAGCAGCCAAGGCCATTAAGTGATGCTCCATTCAGAGCTGAAGAACCTTCTTGTATGAGAAGCGAAACGTCTTTCAACAGAAATTAAGAAAGTCCAGTTGCCTCCTGAAAAAAGCTCCTTTGTGACAATTTATGACCCGGATGACTGAGATCTCCATAGACAGTGAGAGACATGCGGATACTTAAGGCACGGGACTAGAATCGGAAGACTGTCGTTCTAGTCCCACCTTAGGCATGAAAGTCCAACTGTGGCAAACCTGCATACATATCGTGTAGATCTATTTAATATTTAGTTGTGTTTTTTCTAATCTAGTTGAATGTTAATATATAGAATGCAAGTCCATGTATGATATGCCATACCTAAATAAAGGTAAACAACCGCCCAATCAGAACTACCAGACACCTCCATCACCCTGATAGGACAAGCCACTAAGTATATAAAGGAGAGCAAATTCCTCTCTCTTCTCGCACTGATGATGTTACCTAGTTGGGTCACGAAACGTCTGCAAAAAAACCACCAAGCTCAGAGAGCACCAAGGACCCCTGAAGAGACAATGTTGTTGGATGATGGACCAAGTGGCCCCTTTAGCTCCGGCTTTATTATTCATATAACAACAATGCTATGCGTGTGTGTGTGCGCGCGCGCGTGCGTGGGTGTATGATAATACTATATAATTTATATTATGATGACATTTATCTGCCCCATCTCGCCTAGAGGTTTAGAAAGCCCCTTTTAGCTTCCCAGTCAGTCAATATGGGCTGAGCAAGTGAAGCTGGAGGCAGCCGAGATTTCCTTTCCTCCTCTTTCCCCTCGCACTTTACATATGCCCAGAGGCACCATGCACACTTAGAAGCAGCTGCCCACCGGCCTCCCCGCCCGTCCCTTGTTTCTTCCATCCCTAAACCCTCCATTCCAGATTCACCCGCCTGGGATTGCCTCGATGCCTATGCTTTGCGACGTAAAACTGTGCCGAAAGAAATAAGACCTTTTGAATGGGATTTTAAAGTTATTATCCTCTATCTTTATTAGTAACGCCTTATTAATGTTAATAGGGCGAAGGGAAGCCCTTTTGCTGCGACGCGGTGACACAAAAACATCACCTAATATTACTGAGGTTTCATTCATAAATACTACACTTAAAACTCCATTTAAAAGCTTTATTTCTTTTTGTGGCTGCTCGGCTCACCTGCGGTAGTACGAGTTGGGTCACGAAACGTCTGCAAGGAAACCACCAAGCTCAGAGAGCACCAAGGACCCCTGAAGAGAGAATGTTGTTGGATGATGGACCAAGTGGCCCCTTAGCTCCGGCTTTATTATTTATATAATAACAATGATATGCGTGTGTGTGTGTGTGTGCGTGCGCCCGTGCGTGTATGATAATACTATATAATTTATATTATGATGACATTTATCTGCCCCATCTCGCCTAGAGGTTTAGAAGCCCCTTTTAGCTTCCCAGTCAGTCAATATGGGCTGAGCAAGTGAAGCTGAGGCATCCGAGATTTCCTTCCCTCCTCTTTCCCCTCGCACTTACATATGCCCAGAGGCACCATGCCACTTAGAAGCAGCTACCCGCCGGCCTCCCCGCCCGTCCCTCGTTTCTTTCCATCCCTAAACCCTCCATTCCAGATTCACCCGCCTGGGATTGCCTCGATGCCTATGTTTGCGACGTAAACTGTGCGAAAGAAATAACCTTTTGAATGAGATTTTAAAGTTATTATCCTCTATCTTTATTAGTAACGCCTTATTAATGTTATAGGGCGAAGGGAGCCTTTTGCTGCGACGCGGGGACACAAAAACTCACCTAATATTACGAGGTTTCATTATAAATACTACACTTAAAACTCCATTTAAAAGCTTTATTTCTTTTTTGTGGCTGCTCGGCTCACCTGCGTAGTACGAGGCTTTTTTTCTCTTCTTGCGGCAGCGTAGAGCAGAAAAGAGGACAGGAGTTGCCGACGGGATGCACAGGGGTCTCTATGGCGAGGTGGCCGTCAAAAGCGGGGACGATAGCATTCTAGGTGAGAAGGCTGCGAGACGAGGGATGACTAAAAGCGACGGACAAAGAGTCGGCATGATAGGAAGGTCGATTCCAAATGACTGGGGGATGGCCAATTGGACGGACGGAGGTCGCCATGCCGAGAAGGTCTAGATGTTAATGCTATGGGACGGAAAAACGTGCCCTCCTGTGGTCAAACGGGCATTGCGGCCGCCGAAATAAATAAACCTTTTGAATGGGATTTTAAGGTTATTATTCTCTATCTTTATTATTAACGCCTTATTAATATTAATAGGGCGACGGAGGCCCTTTTGCTGCGACCCTGGGGCAGAGTAAGATAACCTAATATTAGTAAGGTTTTATTAATAAAGAATAATAACTTAAAACGCATTTAAAAGGTTTATTTCTTTTGGTGGCTGCTGTACCTGCTTGTCCCTTAGCGAGAGATGGCGCGCCTTCAAAAAGGCCTGTAATGATGAATTAAGGTTACTTTGATAGGTGCTAACTTTAAAGATAACCTCACCAAACATACATAAATTTATTGCTATGCTTAATATTAAAATGAGTGAGATTAGATTTTACCTTCGCTGCTAGTTTTGAAACTGACGCATTTATTAAAATGTTTTATGTCTACCTACATCACACTAATTTCTTGCTGCATCTTAGTTTCTAATCTTCCTAGTATGCCCATTCGTGAATATCATTTCACTGGGGTGAAAAATAGACAGCTAGTCAATTGGGTGGAAGGTGCCAGGCTAGAAATTGGGGGTGGGGGCTGAGTTTTAGTACCACCTTAGGTATGAGAAACCAGCTTTGGGCCATTCCTCTCCTAGTCAGCCTAAGTCTAACCCTACCCTAGGGCTGTTGCTGCATGGCGAAAATAAGAGAGGAAGGAGCATTAGATATATTTTGCCGCCTTGAGTTTTTTATAAAAAAATAACAAAGGCTGCATTAAAAAAGCAAAAAGTCATCTGGGTCAGTCACTCCAAAACCAGCTTTGGGCCAGTCACTCTCTCTCGGCCCTAGGAAGGAAGCAACGGCAAACCATTTGTCTGAAATGGTATAGGGTTGCCTGCCTAAGCAGGGGGTTGGACTAGAAGACCTCCAAGGTCCCTTCCAACTCGGTTATTCTATTCTAACCGCAGCTGGGGGGGAAAACCTTGCCAAGAAAACCGCAGGGATTTGGTCAGGCAATGGCCAGAGTCGAGACTAAGTGGAAAGCACCAAATAATATTAAGAATAACAGCAATAACTTGCTAAACGCCCGGCTCCCTCCGGTCATGTTACTAGAAGGGAGTGCGAACACAGGCAATTGAGTTCATCGGGCAACGCGTGTCGTGGGAACGCAACTCCTAGTACCCACGCCGAGCGGCAGATTCGGGGAAGCTTCCCTGAGCCCCCGCCTAACCTGGCCTTGATGCAAAGGCAGCAGCGCCGCCGGCTCCACCTTTGCCTTCTCCTTCGCCGCGGGACAGCCTTCTCGGGCGTCGCCGGGCTGTGACGCCATCAGAAGGCGCGTCCCCTATTTCGGCAGAGAAGCGGAAAGGGCACCATAGAGGTAGGAAAGGAGAGCGGAGGGCAGACTGGGCTTTCCGCTCTTGAAACCATCGAACTTGGGAATCGCCATAGAAATGTAACCAGAGAGCTCGGGTGGAAATGGTAGAGCGGCCGGTAGAACCAAGACTTCCGAGTTTGCTGGAGCATATATGGAGGAAGACTTTGGATTGGAGTTAAGGACGGAAAACAGACAATGCAGAAATCTGAATTGTATTGGGGGCGCCCTATATAAAAGCCCCCCGCAAAGGTGGAGTGTCACAGAGTATTGCACATCCATTCCCAGCCAGCAGGGGACAAGTTTAATCCCTATAAGTCTCCAGCTTTTCTCAAACTTGGCATTTTTGGTGGACTTCAAGTCCCAGAATTCCCCACCTGCATGTTCGTTGCAGTTAACTAAATGGTTATCCAGGAAAGCATGAACTGTAGTTAAATTGGACTCCAGGGTTGACCGAGTACACCACCTCCAAATATGTGACGTCCCCTAAAATTTGCTGGCGACCCCCAAGTGATCGCAATAAATAAATAAAAACACAAACGTATTTATTTAGCGTATGACACAATACACTCCAATAGTATCTTTTCACTAGCCTCCACTAGTTGTGACACTACTTAGGTTTTACAAAAGCAGCCGAGGCCATTAAGTGGATGCTCCAGTCAGAGCTGAAGAAGCTTCTTGTATGAGAAGCGAAACGTCTTCAAAGAAAATTAAGAAAGTCCAGTTGCCTCCTGAAAAAGCATCTTTGGGACAATTATGACCCGGATGACTGAGAAGCTCCATAGACAGTGAGAGACAATGCGGGATACTTAAGGCATGGGACTAGAAATCGGAAGACTGTCGGTTCTAGTCCCACCTTAGGCATGAAAGTCAACTGTGCAAACCTGCAACATATCGTGTAGATCTATCTATCTATCTATCTATCTATCTATCTATCTATCTATCTATCTATCTATCTATCTATCTATCTATCTATCTATCTATCTATCTATATCTAATATAAAGGAGGCTGCACTTCAATGGTTAGACGGCCTATTGGTATCTGAACAAAAATCTTTTTAACATTTATATTTTATTGTGTTTTTCTAATCTAGGTGAAATGTTAATATATACTGCAAGTCCATGTATGATATGCCATACGCTAAATAAATAAGTAAACAACCGCCCAATCAAGAAACTACCAGGAACACCTCCATCAACCCTGATAGGACAAGCCACTAAGTATATAAAGAGAGAGCAAATTCCTCTCTCTTCTAGCACTGATGATGTTACCTAGTTGGGTCACGAAACGTCTGCAAGAAAACCACCAAGCTCAGAGAGCACCAAGGACCCCTGAAGAGACAATGTTGTTGGATGATGGACCAAGTGGCCCCTTTCGATCCGGCTTTTATTATTTATATATAACCAATGATATGCGTGTGTGTGTGTGCGCGCGTAGCGTGCGTGGGTGTCTGATACAGTATATAATTTATATTATGATGACATTTATCTGCCCCATCTCGCCTAGAGGTTTTAGAAAGCCCCTTTTAGCTTCCCAGTCAGTCAATATGGCTGCGCAAGTGAAGCTGGAGGCACCGAGATTTCCTTCCCTCCCTCTTTCCCCCTCGCACTTTACTATGCCCAGAGGCACCATGCACACTTAGAAGCAGCTGCCCGCCGGCCTCCCCGCCCGTCCCTTGTTTCTTCCATCCTAAACCCTCCATTCCAGATTCACACCGCTGGGATTGCTCGATGCCTATGCTTTGCGACGTAAAACTGTGCGAAAGAAATAGACCTTTTGAATGGGATTTTCAAAGTATTATCCTCTATCTTTAATTAGTAAACGCCTTATTAATGTTAATAGGGCGAAGGGAAGCCCTTTTGCTGCGACGCGGGGACACCAAAAACATCACCTAATATTACTGAGGTTTCATTCATAAATACTACACTTAAAACTCCATTTAAAAGCTTTATTTCTTTTTGTGGTGCTCGGCTCACCTGCGCCGATTGGGTCACGAAAGTCTGCAAGGAACCCAAGCTCAGAGCACCAAGACCCGGGAGAGAATGTTGTTGGATGATTGGACCAAGTGCCCCTTAGCTCCGGCTTTATTATTTATATAATAACAATGATATGCGTGTGTGTGTGTGTGTGCGTGCGCCCGTGCGTGTATGATAATACTATATAATTTATATTATGATGACATTTATCTGCCCCATCTCGCCTAGAGGTTTAGAAGCCCCTTTTAGCTTCCCAGTCAGTCAATATGGGCTGAGCAAGTGAAGCTGAGGCATCCGAGATTTCCTTCCCTCCTCTTTCCCCTCGCACTTACATATGCCCAGAGGCACCATGCCACTTAGAAGCAGCTACCCGCCGGCCTCCCCGCCCGTCCCTCGTTTCTTTCCATCCCTAAACCCTCCATTCCAGATTCACCCGCCTGGGATTGCCTCGATGCCTATGTTTGCGACGTAAACTGTGCGAAAGAAATAACCTTTTGAATGAGATTTTAAAGTTATTATCCTCTATCTTTTATTAGTAACGCCTTATTAATGTTAATAGGGCGAAGGGCAGCCCTTTTGCTGCGACGCGGGGACACAAAAACATCACCTAATATTACTGAGGTTTCATTCATAAATACTACACTTAAAACTCCATTTAAAAGCTTTATTTCTTTTTGTGGCTGCTCGGCTCACCTGCGGTAGTACGAGGCTTTTTTCTCTTCTTGCGGCAGCGTAGAGCAGAAAAGAGGACAGGAAGTTGCCGACGGGATGCACAGGAGGTCTCTATGGCGAGAAGGTGGCCGTCAAAAGCCCTGGGGGACGATAGCAGGAACGGACAAGGAATCTCTATGGTGAGAAGGCCGCTGCGAGAGGAAGTTGCGAGGGATGACTAACAACGACGGACCATGAGTCGCCATGAGAGGAAGGTCGATTCCAAATAACTGGGGGATGGCCAATTTGGACGGACGGGAGGCCGCCATGCCGAGAAGGTCTAGGTGTTAATGCTATGGGACGGAAAAACGTGCCCTCCTGTGGTCAAAACGGGTATTGCGGCTACCGAAATAAATAAACCTTTTGAATGGGATTTTAAGGTTATTATTCTCTATCTTTATTATTAACGCCTTATTAATATTAATAAGGGAGGCCCTTTTGCTGCGACCCTGGGGCAGAGTAAGATAACCTAATATTAGTAAGGTTTTATTAATAAAGAATAATAAACTTAAAACGCCATTTAAAAGGTTTATTTCTTTTGGTGGCTGCTGTACCTGCTTGTCCCTTAGCGAGAGATGGCGCGGCCTTCAAAAAGGCCTGTAATGATGAATTAAGGTTACTTTGATACACCAATTTCTTCCATCTTCAAGGCGCTCTGCTCTGTCCCTCCTGACACCTGCGTGGGGATCTCAAAAATAACCCAGCGTTACTGGAATTTATATGCAACCTCGTGACAAGTTTCATCTGCCACCTGCTTGCTGCAAAGCTACCCGCTTACCTGTCTCTACATATAAGACCTCTTATTTTTCAACTGGGCTAATTTCTTGCTGCATCTTAGTTTCTAATCTTCCTAGTATGCCCATTGGTGAATATCATTTCACTGGGGTGAAAAATAGACAGCTAGTCAATTGGGGTGGAAGGTGCCAGGCTAGAAATTGGGGGTGGGGGCTGAGTTTTAGTACCACCTTAGGTATGAGAAACCAGCTTTGGGCCAATTCCTCTTAGGTTGCCTGCCTAAGCAGGGGATTGGACTAGAAGACCTCCAAGGTCCCTTCCAACTCGGTTATTCTATTCTAACCGCAGCTGGGGGGAAAAACCTTGCCAAGAAAACCGCAGGGATTTGGTCAGGCAATGGCCAGGAGTCAAGACTAAGTCGAAAGCACCAAATAATATTAAGAATAACAGCAATAACTTACTAAACGCCCAGCTCCCTCCGGTGACGTTACTAGAAGGGAGTGCGAACCCAGGCAATTGAGTTCATCGGGCAACGCGTGTCGTGGGAACGCAACTCTAGTACCCACGCCGCCCATGAAAAGGCGGCGTCGAGCGGCAGATTCGGGGAAGCTTCCCTGAAGCCCCCGCCTCACCTGGCCTTGATGCAAAGGCAGCAGCGCCGCCGGCTCCACCTTTGCCTTCTCCTTCGCCCTGGGACAGCCTTCTCGGGGCGTCGCCGGGCTGTGACGCCTTCAGAAGGCGCGTCCCCTATTTCGGCAGAGAAGCGGAAAGGCACCATAGAGGTAGGAAAGGAGAGCGGAGGGCAGACTGGGCTTTCCGCTCTTGAAACCGTCGAACTTGGGAATCGCCATAGAAATGTAACCAGAGAGCTCGGGTGGAAATGGTAGAGCGGCCGGTAGAACCAAGACTTCCGAGTTTGCTGGAGCATATATGGAGGATGACTTTGGATTGGAGTTAAGGACGGAAAAAAGACAATGCAGAAATCTGGATTGTATTGGGGGTGCCCTATATAAAAGCCCCCCGCAAAGGTGGAGTGTCACAGAGTATTGCACATCCATTCCCAGCCAGCAGGTGACAAGTTTAATCCCTATAAGTCATCCAGCGTTTCTCAAACTTGGCAATTTTTGTGGACTTCAAGTCCCAGAATTCCCCAGCCTGCATGCAGTTTGCAGGTAACTAAATGGTTTATCCAGGGAAAGCAGGAACTGTATTAAATTGGACTCCAGGGTTGACCGAGTACACCACCTCCAAATTTGTGACGTCCCCTAAAATTTGCTGGCAACCCCCAAGCGATCGCAATAAATAAATAAAAACACAAACGTATTTATTTAGCGTATGGTACAATACACTCCGATAGTATCTTTTCACTAGCCTCCACTAGTTGTGACACTGCTTAGGTTTTACAAAAGCAGCCAAGACCATTAAGTGATGCTCCAGTCAGAGCTGAAGAACCTTCTTGTATGAGAAGCGAAACGTCTTCAAAGAAAATCAAGGAAGTCCAGTTGCCTCCTGAAAAAGCATCTTTGGGACAATTATGACCCGGATGACTGAGAATCTCCATAGACAGTGAGAGACAATACTTAAGGCACTGGACTAGAAATCGGAAGACTGTCGGTTCTAGTCCCACCTTAGGCATGAAAGTCAACTGTGCAAACCTGCAACATATCGTGTAGATCTATCTATCTATCTATCTATCTATCTATCTATCTAATCTATCTACCCTATCTATCTATCAATCTATCAATCTATCAATCTATCTATCTATCTAATATAAAGGAGGCTGCACTTCAATGGTTAGACGGCTTATTGGTATCTGAACAAAAATCTTTTTAACATTTATATTTTATTGTGTTTTTCTAATCTAGGTGAAATGTTAATATATACTGCTAGTCCATGTATGATACGCTAAATAAATAAGTAAACAACCGCCCAATCAAGAAACTACCAGGAACACCTCCATCAACCCTGATAGGACAAGCCACTAAGTATATAAAGAGAGAGCAAATTCCTCTCTCTTCTAGCACTGATGATGTTACCTAGTTGGGTCACAAAACGTCTGCAAGAAAACCACCAAGCTCAGAGAGCACCAAGGACCCCTGAAGAGACAATGTTGTTGGATGATGGACCAAGTGGCCCCTTTAGCTCCGGCTTTATTATTCATATAACAACAATGATATGCGTGTGTATGTGTGTGCGCGCGTGCGTGCGTGGGTGTATGATAATACTATATAATTTATATTATGATGACATTTATCTGCCCCATCTCGCCTAGAGGTTTAGAAAGCCCCTTTTAGCTTCCCAGTCAGTCACTATGGGCTGACAAGTGAAGCTGGAGGCAAGCCTGAGTTCCTTCCCTCCTATTTCCCCTCGCACTTTACATATCGCCAGAGGCACCAAAAATGGGGGGGCACACTTAGAAGCAGCTGCCCGCCGGCCTCCCCGCCCGTCCCTTGTTTCTTCCCTCCCTAAACCCTCCATTCCAGATTCACCCGCCTGGGATTGCCTCGCTGCCTATGCTTTGCGACGTAAAACTGTGCCGAAAGAAATAGACCTTTTTAATGGGATTTTAAAGTTATTATCCTCTATCTTTATTAGTAACGCCTTATTAATGTTAATAGGGCGAAGGGAAGCCCTTTTGCTGCGACGCGGGGACACAAAAACATCACCTAATATTACTGAGGTTTCATTAATAAATACTACACTTAAAACTCCATTTAAAAGCTTTATTTCTTTTTGTGGCTGCTCGTCTCACCTGCGGTAGTACGAGTTGGGTCACGAAACGTCTGCAAGGAAACCACCAAGCTCAGAGAGCACCAAGGACCCCTGAAGAGAGAATGTTGTTGGATGATGGACCAAGTGGCCCCTTTAGCTCCGGCTTTATTATTTATATAATAACAATGATATGCGTGTGTGTGTGTGTGCGCGCGCCCGTGCGCGGGTGTATGATAATACTATATAATTTATATTATGATGACATTTATCTGCCCCATCTCGCCTATAGGTTTAGAAAGCCCCTTTTAGCTTCCCAGTCAGTCCCAATATGGGGCTGAGCAAGTGAAGCAGAGGCGCCGAGATTTTCCTTCCCTCTCTTTTCCCTCGCACTTTACATATGCCCAGAGGCACCGGGCACACTTAGAATGCAGCTCCCTCCGGCCTCCCCGCCCGTCCTCGTTTCTTCATCCCTAAAACCCTCACTCCAGATTCCACCCGCCTGGGATGTGCCTCGATGCCCTATGCTTTGCGGACGTAAAACTGCGCCGAAGGAAATAGACCTTTTGAATGAGTTTAAAGTTATTATCCTCTATCTTTTAGTAACCGCTTATTTGCTAATATGGCGAGGGAAGCCTTTTGCTGCGACCGGGGACACAAAAACATCACCTAATATTACTGAGGTTTCATTAATAAATACTACACTTAAACCTCCATTTAAAAGCTTTATTTCTTTTTGCGGCTGCTCGGCTCACCTGCGGCAGTACGAGGCTTTTTTCCCTTCTTGCGGCAGCGTAGAGCAGAAGAGAGGACAGGAAGGTGCCGACGGATGCACAGGAGGTCTCTATGGCGGAAGGTGGCCGTCAAAACCCTGGGACGATAGCAGGAACGGACAAGAAATATCTATGGTGAGAAGGCCGCTGCGAGAGGAAGTTGCGAGGGATGACTAAAAGCGACGGACAAGGAGTCGGCCATGATAGGAAGGTCGATTCCAAATGAACTGGGGGATGGCCAATTTGACGGACGGGAGGTCGCCATGCCGAGAAGGTCTAGATGTTAATGCTATGGGACGGAAAAACGTGCCCTCCTGTGGTCAAAACGGGCATTGCGGCCGCCGAAATAAATAAACCTTTTGAATGGGATTTTAAGGTTATTCTTCTCTATCTTTATTATTAACGCCTTATTAATATTAATAGGGCGACGGGAGGCCCTTTTGCTGCGACCCTGGGGCAGAATAAGATAACCTAATATTAGTAAGGTTTTATTAATAAAGAATAATAAACTTAAAACGCCATTTAAAAGGTTTATTTCTTTGGTGGCTGCTGTACCTGCTTGTCCCTTAGCGAGAGATGGCGCGGCCTTCAAAAAGGCCTATGATGATGAATTAAGGTAACTTTGATAGGTGCTAACTTTAAAGATAAACCTCACCAAACATACATAAATTTATTGCTATGGTTAATATTAAAAGGAGTGAGATTAGATTTTACCTTCGCTGCTAGTTTTGAAACTGACGCATTTATTAAAATGTTTTATGTCTACCTACATCACACTAATTTTCTTGCTCATCTTAGTTTTCTAATCTTCCTAGTATGCCCATTCGTGATATCATTCACTGGAGTGAAAATAGACAGCCAGTCAATTGGGGTGGAAGGTTCAGGCTAGAATTGGGGTGGGGCTGATTTTAGTACCACCTTTGGTATGAGAAACAGCTTTGGGCCATCTCTCCTATCAGCCTAAGTCTAACCCTAACCCTAGGGCTGTTGCTGCATGGCGAAAATAAGAGAAGGAAGGAGCATTAGATATATTTGCCGCCTTGAGTTATTTATTAAAAAATAACAAAGGCTGCATTAAAAAAATACGCAAACAGTCATCTGGGTCAGTCACTCCAAAACCAGCTTTGGGCCAGTCACTCTCTCTCGGCCCTAGGAAGGAAGCAACGGCAAACCATTTGTCTGAAATGGTATAGGGTTGCCTGCCTAAGCAGGGGGTTGGACTAGAAGACCTCCAAGGTCCCTTCCAACTCGGTTATTCTATTCTAACCGCAGCTGGGGGGAAAAACCTTGCCAAGAAAACCGCAGGGATTTGGTCAGGCAATGGCCAGGAGTCGAGACTAAGTGGAAAGCAACAAATAATATTAAGAATAACAGCAATAACTTGCTAAACGCCCGGCTCCCTCCGGTCACGTTACTAGAAGGGAGTGCGAACACAGGCAATTGAGTTCATCGGGCAACGCGTGTCGTGGGAACGCAACTCCTAGTACCCACGCCGAGCGGCAGATTCGGGGAAGCTTCCCTGAAGCCCCCGCCTCACCTGGCCTTGATGCAAAGGCAGCAGCGCCGCCGGCTCCACCTTTGCCTTCTCCTTCGCCGCGGGACAGCCTTCTCGGGGCGTCGCCCGGCTGTGACGCCATCAGAAGGCGCGTCACCTATTTCGCAGAGAAGCGGAAAGGCACCATAGAGGTAGGAAAGGAGAGCGGAGGGCAGACTGGGCTTTCCGCTCTGGAAACCATCGAACTTGGGAATCGCCATAGAAATGTAACCAGAGAGCTCGGGTGGAAATTGTAGAGCGGCCGGTAGAACCAAGACTTCCGAGTTTGCTGGAGCATATATGGAGGAAGACTTTGGATTGGAGTTAAGGACGGAAAAAAGACAATGCAGAAATCTGGATTGTATTGGGGGCGCCCTATATAAAAGCCCCCCGCAAAGGTGGAGTGTCACAGAGTATTGCACATCCATTCCCAGCCAGCAGGGGACAAGTCTAATCCCTATAAGTCATCCAGCGTTTCTCAAACTTGGCAATTTTTGTGGACTTCAAGTCCCAGAATTCCCCAGCCTGCATGTACTTTGCAGGTAACTAAATGGTTTATCCAGGAAAGCAGGAACTGTATTAAATTGGACTCCAGGGTTGACCGAGTACACCACCTCCAAATTTGTGACGTCCCCTAAAATTTGCTGGCACCCCAAGTGATCGCAATAAATAATAAAAACACAACGTATTTATTTAGCGTATGGCACAATACACTCCATAGTATCTTTTCACTAGCCTCCACTAGTTTGACACTGCTTAGGTTTTACAAAAGCAGCCAGGCCATTAAGTGATGCTCCAGTCAGAGCTGAAGAAGCTTCTTGTATGAGAGCGAAACGTCTTCAAAGAAAATCAAGAAAGTCCAGTTGCCTCCTGAAAAAGCATCTTTGGACAATTATGACCCGGATGACTGAGAATCTCCATAGACAGTGAGAGACAATGCGGGATACTTAAGGCACTGGGACTAGAAATCGGAAGACTGTCGGTTCTAGTCCCACCTTAGGCATGAAAGTCAACTGTGCAAACCTGCAACATATCGTGTAGATCTATCTATCTATCTATCTATCTATCTAATCTATCTACCCTATCTATCTATCAATCTATCAATCTATCAATCTATCTATCTATCTATCTATCTAATATAAAGGAGGCTGCACTTCAATGGTATCTGAACAAAAATCTTTTTAACATTTATATTTTATTGTGTTTTTCTAATCTAGGTGAAATGTTAATATATACTGCAAGTCCATGTATGATATGCCATACACTAAATAAATAAGTAAACAACCGCCCAATCAAGAAACTACCAGGAACACCTCCATCAACCCTGATAGGACAAGCCACTAAGTATATAAAGAGAGAGCAAATTCCTCTCTCTTCTAGCACTGATGATGTTACCTAGTTGGGTCACGAAACGTCTGCAAAAAAAACACCAAGCTCAGAGAGCACCAAGGACCCCTGAAGAGACAATGTTGTTGGATGATGGACCAAGTGGCCCCTTTAGCTCCGGCTTTATTATTCATATAACAACGATATGCGTGTGTGTGTGTGTGTGTGCGCGCGCGCGTGCGTGGGTGTATGATAATACTATATAATTTATATTATGATGACATTTATCTGCCCCATCTCGCCTAGAGGTTTAGAAAGCCCTTTTAGCTCCCAGTCAGTCAATATTGGGCTGAACAAGTGAAGCTGGAGGCAACCGAGTTCTTCCCTCCTCTTTCCCCTCGCACGTTACATATGCCCAGAGGCCCGTGCCCACTTAGAAGCAGCTGCCGCCGGCCTCCCCGCCCGTCCCTTGTTTCTTTCCATCCCTAAACCTCCAGTGCCAGATTCACCCTGCCTGGGATTGCCTCCGATGGGCCTATGCTTTGCGACGTAAACTGTGCCGAAAGAATAGACCTTTTGAATGTGATTTTTTAAAGTTATTATCCTCCTATCTTATTAGTACGCCTTATTATTGTTTATAGGGCGAAGGATAAGCCTTTTGCTGCGACGCGGGGACACAAAAACATCACCTAATATTACTGAGTTTTCATTCATAAATACTACACTTAAAACTCCATTTAAAAGCTTTATTTCTTTTTGTGGCTGCTCGGCTCACCTGCGGTAGTACGAGGCTTTTTTCTCTTCTTGCGGCAGCGTAGAGCAGAAAAGAGGACAGGAAGTTGCCGACGGGATGCACAGGAGGTCTCTATGGCGAGAAGGTGGCCGTCAAAAGCCCTGGGGGACGATAGCAGGAACGGACAAGAAATCTCTATGGTGAGAAGGCCGCTGCGAGAGGAAGTTGCGAGGGATGACTAAAAGCGACGGACAAAGAGTCGGCCATAATAGGAAGGTCGATTCCAAATGAACTGGGGGATGGCCAATTTGGACGGACGGGAGGTCGCCATGCCGAGAAGGTCTAGGTGTTAATGCTATGGGACGGAAAAACGTGCCCTCCTTTGGTCAAAACGGGTATTGCGGCCGCCGAAAGAAATAAACCTTTTGAATGGGATTTTAAGGTTATTATTCTCTATCTTTATTATTAACGCCTTATTAATATTAATAGGGCGACGGGAGGCCCTTTTGCTGAGACCCTGGGGCAGAGTAAGATAACCTAATATTAGTATGGTTTTATTAACAAAGAATAATAAACTTAAAACGCCATTTAAAAGGTTTATTTCTTTTGGTGGCTGCTGTACCTGCTTGTCCCTTAGCGCGAGATGGCGCGGCCTTCAAAAAGGCCTGTAATGATGAATTAAGGTTACTTTGATAGGTGCTAACTTTAAAGATAACCTCACCAAACATACATAAATTTATTGCTATGCTTAATATTAAAATGAGTGAGATTAGATTTTACCTTCGCTGCTAGTTTTGAAACTGACGCATTTATTAAAATGTTTTATGTCTACCTACATCACACTAATTTCTTGCTGCATCTTAGTTTCTAATCTTCCTAGTATGCCCATTCGTGAATATCATTTCACTGGGGTGAAAAATAGACAGCTAGTCAATTGGGTGGAAGGTGCCAGGCTAGAAATTGGGGGTGGGGGCTGAGTTTTAGTACCACCTTAGGTATGAGAAACCAGCTTTGGGCCATTCCTCTCCTAGTCAGCCTAAGTCTAACCCTACCCTAGGGCTGTTGCTGCATGGCGAAAATAAGAGAGGAAGGAGCATTAGATATATTTTGCCGCCTTGAGTTTTTTATAAAAAAATAACAAAGGCTGCATTAAAAAAGCAAAAAGTCATCTGGGTCAGTCACTCCAAAACCAGCTTTGGGCCAGTCACTCTCTCTCGGCCCTAGGAAGGAAGCAACGGCAAACCATTTGTCTGAAATGGTATAGGGTTGCCTGCCTAAGCAGGGGGTTGGACTAGAAGACCTCCAAGGTCCCTTCCAACTCGGTTATTCTATTCTAACCGCAGCTGGGGGGGAAAACCTTGCCAAGAAAACCGCAGGGATTTGGTCAGGCAATGGCCAGAGTCGAGACTAAGTGGAAAGCACCAAATAATATTAAGAATAACAGCAATAACTTGCTAAACGCCCGGCTCCCTCCGGTCATGTTACTAGAAGGGAGTGCGAACACAGGCAATTGAGTTCATCGGGCAACGCGTGTCGTGGGAACGCAACTCCTAGTACCCACGCCGAGCGGCAGATTCGGGGAAGCTTCCCTGAGCCCCCGCCTAACCTGGCCTTGATGCAAAGGCAGCAGCGCCGCCGGCTCCACCTTTGCCTTCTCCTTCGCCGCGGGACAGCCTTCTCGGGCGTCGCCGGGCTGTGACGCCATCAGAAGGCGCGTCCCCTATTTCGGCAGAGAAGCGGAAAGGCACCATAGAGGTAGGAAAGGAGAGCGGAGGGCAGACTGGGCTTTCCGCTCTTGAAACCATCGAACTTGGAATCGCCATAGAAATGTAACCAGAGAGCTCGGGTGGAAATGGTAGAGCGGCCGGTAGAACCAAGACTTCCGAGTTTGCTGGAGCATATATGGAGGAAGACTTTGGATTGGAGTTAAGGACGGAAAAAAGACAATGCAGAAATCTGGATTGTATTGGGGGCGCCCTATATAAAAGCCCCCCGCAAAGGTGGAGTGTCACAGAGTATTGCACATCCATTCCCAGCCAGCAGGGGACAAGTTTAATCCCTATAAGTCATCCAGCGTTTCTCAAACTTGGCAATTTTTGTGGACTTCAAGTCCCAGAATTCCCCAGCCTGCATGTACTTTGCAGGTAACCTAAATGGTTTATCCAGGGAAAGCAGGAACTGTATTAAATTGGACTCCAGGTTTGACCGAGTACACCACCTCCAAATTTGTGACGTCCCCTAAAATTTGCTGGCAACCCCCAAGCGATCGCAATAAATAAATAAAAACACAAACGTATTTATTTAGCGTATGGCACAATACACTCCGATAGTATCTTTTCACTAGCCTCCACTAGTTGTGACACTGCTTAGGTTTTACAAAAGCAGCCAAGGCCATTAAGTGATGCTCCAGTCAGAGCTGAAGAACCTTCTTGTATGAGAAGCGAAACGTCTTCAAAGAAAATCAAGAAAGTCCAGTTGCCCCCTGAAAAAGCATCTTTGGGACAATTATGACCCGGATGACTGAGAATCTCCATAGACAGTGAGAGACAATGCGGGACCACCAGCTTCCCATCATAGCTATCTGCAATTGCATTGACGCACCACCGAATGTGTGCAGCTGGGGCCTGCGCACACCTGCAACATATCGTATCTATCTATCTATCTATCTATCTATCTATCTATCTATCTATCTATCGATCTATCTATCTATCTATCTATCTATCTAATATAAAGGAGGCTGCACTTCAATGGTTAGACGGCCTATTGGTATCTGAACAAAAATCTTTTTAACATTTATATTTTATTGTGTTTTTTCTAAATCTAGGTGAAATGTTCATATATACTGGCAGTCATGTATGATTATTCATACACTAATAAATAAGTAAACAACCGCCCAATCAGAACTACCAGGAACACCTCCATCAACCCTGATAGGGCAAGCCACTAAGTATATAAAGAGAGAGCAAATTCCTCTCTCTTCTAGCACTGATGATGTTACCTAGTTGGGTCACGAAACGTCTGCAAAAAAACCACCAAGCTCAGAGAGCACCAAGGACCCCTGAAGAGACAATGTTGTTGGATGATGGACCAAGTGGCCCCTTTAGCTCCGGCTTTATTATTCATATAACAACAATGATATGCGTGTGTATGTGTGTGCGCGCGTGCGTGCGTGGGTGTATGATAATACTATATAATTTATATTATGATGACATTTATCTGCCCCATCTCGCCTAGAGGTTTAGAAAGCCCTTTTAAGCTTCCCAGTCAGTCAATATGGGCTGATCAATTGAAGCTGGAGGCAGCCGAGATTATCCTTCCCTCCTCTTTCCCCTCGCACTTTACCTATGCCCCGAGGCACCATGCACACCTTAGAAGCGCTGCCCGCCGGCCTCCCCGCCCGTCCCCTTGTTTCTTTCCATCCTGAAACCCTCCATTTCCAGATTCACCCGCCTGGGATTGGCCTCGATCCCTAATGCTTTGCGACGTAAAACTGTGCCGAAAAAATAGAACCTTTGAATGGATGTTAAAAGTTTATCCTTATCTCTTTATTGTTAACGCCTTATTAATGTTAATAGGGCGAAGGGAAGCCCTTTTGCTGTGACGCGGGGACACAAAAACATCACCTAATATTACTGAGGTTTCATTCATAAATACTACACTTAAAACTCCATTTAAAAGCTTTATTTCTTTTTGTGGCTGCTCGGCTCACCTGCGGTAGTACGAGTTGGGTCACGAAACGTCTGCAAGGAAACCACCAAGCTCAGAGAGCACCAAGGACCCCTGAAGAGAGAATGTTGTTGGATGATGGACCAAGTGGCCCCTTTAGCTCCGGCTTTATTATTTATATAATAACAATGATATGCGTGTGTGTGTGTGTGTGTGCGCGCGCCCGTGCGCGGGTGTATGATAATACTATAGAATTTATATTATGATGACATTTATCTGCCCCATCTCGCCTAGAGGTTTAGAAAGCCCCTTTTAGCTTCCCAGTCGGTCAATATGGGCTGAGCAAGTGAAGCTAGAGGCAGCCGAGATTTCCTTCCCTCCTCTTTCCCCTCGCACTTTACATATGCCCAGAGGCACCATGCACACTTAGAAGCAGCTACCCGCCGGCCTCCCCGCCCGTCCCTCGTTTCTTCCATCCCTAAACCCTCCATTCCAGATTCACCCGCCTGGGATTGCCTCGATGCCTATGCTTTGCGACGTAAAACTGTGCCGAAAGAAATAGACCTTTTGAATGAGATTTTAAAGTTATTATCCTCTATCTTTATTAGTAACGCCTTATTAATGTTAATAGGTCGAAGGGAAGCCCTTTTGCTGCGACGCGGGGACACAAAAACATCACCTAATATTACTGAGGTTTATTCATAAATACTACACTTAAAACTCCTTTAAAAGCTTTATTTCTTTTGTGGCCTGCTCGGCTCCCTGCGGTATTACGAGGCCTTTTTTCTTTCTTGCGGCAGCGTAGAGCAGAAAAAGGACAGGAAGTTGCCGAACGGGATGCACATGAAGGTCTCTATGGGCGATAAGGTGCCAGTCAAAAGCCTTGATGGACGGATACAGGAACGGACAATACATCTCTATGTGAGAAGGCCGCTGCGAGAAAGTTGCGAGGGACTAAAAGCGACGGACAAGGAGTCGGCCATGATAGGAAGGTCGATTCCAAATGAACTGGGGGATGGCCAATTTGGACGGACGGGAGGTCGCCATGCCGAGAAGGTCTAGATGTTAATGCTATGGGACGGAAAAACGTGCCCTCCTGTGGTCAAAACGGGCATTGCGGCCGCCGAAATAAATAAACCTTTTGAATGGGATTTTAAGGTTTTTATTCTCTATCTTTATTATTAACGCCTTATTAATATTAATAGGGCGACGGGAGGCCCTTTTGCTGCGACCCTGGGGCAGAGTAAGATAACCTAATATTAGTAAGGTTTTATTAATAAAGAATAATAAACTTAAAACGCCATTTAAAAGGTTTATTTCTTTTGGTGGCTGCTGTACCTGCTTGTCCCTTAGCGAGACATGGCGCGGCCTTCAAAAAGGCCTGTAATGATGAATTAAGGTTACTTTGATAGGTGATAACTTTAAAGATAAACCTCACCAAACATACATAAATTTATTGCTATGGTTAA
The DNA here is from genome assembly GCA_023970755.1 of Azemiops feae. Taxonomy (NCBI): domain Eukaryota; kingdom Metazoa; phylum Chordata; class Lepidosauria; order Squamata; family Viperidae; genus Azemiops; species Azemiops feae. The sequence goes on from JALGBA010003685.1 coordinate 21,914, forward strand.
TATTAAAATGAGTGAGATTAGATTTTACCTTCGCTGCTAGTTTTGAAACTGACGCATTTATTAAATGTTTTATGTCTACCTACATCACACTAATTTCTTGCTGCATCTTAGTTTCTAATCTTCCTAGTATGCCCAGTCGTGAATATCATTTCACTGGGTTGAAAAATAGACAGCTAGGCAATTGGGGTGGAAGGTGCCAGGCTAGAAATTGGGGGGTGGGGGCTGAGTTTTAGTACCACCTTAGGTATGAGAAACCAGCTTTGGGCCAATTCCTCTCCTAGTCAGCCTAAGTCTAACCCTAACCCTAGGGCTGTTGCTGCATGGCGAAAATAAGAGAAGGAAGGAGCATTAGATATATTTGCCGCCTTGAGTTATTTATAAAAATAACAAAGGCTGGATTAAAAA
>JALGBA010003686.1:0-105594 GCA_023970755.1 Azemiops feae
GATTGTAGCACTTCCCAGCAAGCTCTCGGCAGTTTAAATGCAGTTTACATACAATGGAGATCCAATCAGCAGGGCCCCAGCTACTTTTATTCTCCACCCTCCACAAACGTACAGATTGTAGCGCTTCCCAGCAAACTCTGGGCAGTTCAAATGCAGTTTAAATAAAATGGAGATCCAAACAGCAGGGGCCCAGCTACTTTTCTGCTCCACCGTCCACAAACTTACAGATTATGGCACTTCCCAGCAAGCTCTGGGCAGCTTAAATGCACTTTAAATACAATGGAGATCCAATCAGCAGGGCCCCAGCTACTTTTCTGCTCCACCATCCACAAACGTACAGATTGTAGCAGTTCCCAGCAAGCTCTGGGCAGTTTAAATGCAGTTTTACTGCAGTTTAAATACAATGGAAATCCAATCAGCAGGGCCCCAGCTACGTTTCTGCTCCACTGTCCAAAAACTTACAGATTGTAGCACTTCCCAGCAAGCTCTGGGAAGATTAAATGCGGTTTAAATATAATGCAGATCCAATCAGCAGGGTCCAAGCTACTTTTATTCTCCACCCTCCACAAATGTAGATTGTAACACTTCCCAGCAAGATCCTGGCAGTTTAAATGTATTTTAAATACAATGGAGATCCAATCAGCAGGGCCCCACCTACATTTCTGCTCCACGGTCCACGAACTTACAGATTGTAGCACTTCCCACCAAGCTCTGGGCAGTTTAAATGCAGTTGAAATACAATGGAGATCCAAACAGCAGGGCCCCAGCTACTTTTCTTCACCTGCACAAACTTACAGATTGTAGCACTTCCCAGCAAGCTCTGGGCAGTTTACATACGGTTTAAATGCAGTTTAAATACAATGGAGATCCAATCAGCAGGACCCCAGCTACTTTTCTTCACCCTGCACAAACTTTCAGATTGTAGCACTTCCCAGCAAGCTCTGGGCAGTTTAAATGCAGTTGAAATACAATGGAGGTCCAATCAGCAGGGCCCCAGCTACGTTTCGGCTCCACCCTCCACAAATGTACAGATTGTAGCACTTCCCAGCAAGATCTGGGCAGTTTAAATGCGGTTTAAATTCAGTTTAAATATAATGGAGATCCAATCAACAGGGCCCCAGCTACTTTTATTCTCCACCCTCCACAAAGATAGATTGTAGCACTTCCCAGCAAGCTCTGGGCAGTTTAAATGCAGTTTAAATGCAATGGAGATCCAATCAGCAGAGCCCCAGCTACTTTTCTGCTCCACCCTCCACAACCGTACAGATTGTAGCACTTCCCAGCAAGATCTGGGCAGTTTAAATGCAGTTTAAATGCAGTTTAAATGCAGTTTAAATACAATGGAGATCCAATCAGCAGGGCCTCAGCTACGTTTCTGCTCCACCCTCCACAAATGTACAGATTGTAGCACTTCCCAGCAAGCCCTGGTCAGTTTAAATGCGGTTTTAATGCAGTTTAAATACAATGGAGATCCCAATCAGCAGGGCCCCAGATACTTTTCTTCACCCTCCACAAACTTACAGATTGTAGCACTTCCCACCAAGCTCTGGGCAGTTTAAATAAACTTTAAATACAATGGAGATCCAAACAGCAGGGCTCCAGCTACGTTTCTGCTCCACCCTCCACAAATGTACAGATTGTAGCACCTCCCAGCAAGCTCTGGGCAGTTTAAATGCAGTTTTAATGCAGTTTAAATACAATGGAAATCCAATCAGCAGGGCCCCAGCTACGTTTCTTCTACACCCTCCACAAACGTGCAGATTGTAGCACTTCCCAGCAAGCTCTGGGAAGATTAAATGCGGTTTAAATGCAGTTTAAATACAATGGTGATCCAATCAGCAGGACCACAGCTACGTTTCTGCTCCACCCTCCTCAAATGTACAGATTGTAGCACTTCCCAGCAAGCTTTGGGCAGTTTAAATGCAGTTTAAATGCAGTTTAAATACAATGGAGATCCAATCAGCAGGGCCCCAGCTACGTTTCTGCTCCACCCTCCTCAAATGTACAGATTGTAGCACTTCCCAGCAAGCCCTGGTCAGTTTAAATGCGGTTTTAATGCAGTTTAAATACAATGGAGATCCAATCAGCAGGGCCCCAGATACTTTTCTTCACCCTGCACAAACTTAAGATTGTAGCACTTCCCACCAAGCTCTGGGCAGTTTAAATGCAGTTTAAATAAACTTTAAATACAATGGAGATCCAAACAGCAGGGCTCCAGCTACGTTTCTGCTCCACCGTCCTCAAATGTACAGATTCTAGCACTTCCCAGCAAGCTCTGGGCAGTTTAAATGCGGTTTAAATGCAGTTTAAATACAATGGAGATCCAATCAGCATTGCCCCAGCTACTTTTCTTCACCCTGCACAAACTTTCAGATTGTAGTACTTACCAGCAAGCTCTGGGCAGTTTAAATGCAGTTGAAATACAATGGAGGTCCAATCAGCAGGGCCCCAGCTACGTTTCGGCTCCACCCTCCACAAATGTACAGATTGTAGCACTTCCCAGCAAGATCTGGGCAGTTTAAATGCGGTTTAAATTCAGTTTAAATATAATGGAGATCCAATCAACAGGGCCCCAGCTACTTTTATTCTCCACCCTCCACAAAGATAGATTGTAGCACTTCCCAGCAAGCTCTGGGCAGTTTAAATGCAGTTTAAATACAATGGAGATCCAATCAGCAGAGCCCCAGCTACTTTTCTGCTCCACCCTCCACAACCGTACAGATTGTAGCACTTCCCAGCAAGATCTGGGCAGTTTAAATGCAGTTTAAATGCAGTTTAAATACAATGGAAATCCAATCAGCAGGGCCCCAGCTATGTTTTTGCTCCACCCTCCACAAATGTACAGATTGTAGCACTTCCCAGCAAGCCCTGGTCAGTTTAAATGCGGTTTTAATGCAGTTTAAATACAATGGAGATCCAATCAGCAGGGCCCCAGATACTTTTCTTCACCCTGCACAAACTTAAGATTGTAGCACTTCCCACCAAGCTCTGGGCAGTTTAAATAAACTTTAAATACAATGGAGATCCAAACAGCAGGGCTCCAGCTACGTTTCTGCTCCACCCTCCTCAAATGTACAGATTGTAGCACTTCCCAGCAAGCTCTGGGCTGTTTAAATGCAGTTTAAATGCAGTTTAAATACAATGGAGATCCAATCAGCAGGGCTCCAGCTACGTTTCTGCTCCACCCTCCTCAAATGTACAGATTGTAGCACTTCCCAGCAAGCCCTGGTCAGTTTAAATGCGGTTTTAATGCAGTTTAAATACAATGGAGATCCAATCAGCAGGACCACAGCTACGTTTCTGCTCCACCCTCCTCAAATGTACAGATTGTAGCACTTCCCAGCAAGCTCTGGGCAGTTTAAATGCAGTTTAAATGCAGTTTAAATACAATGGAGATCCAATCAGCAGGGCCCCAGCTACGTTTCTGCTCCACCCTCCTCAAATGTACAGATTGTAGCACTTCCCAGCAAGCCCTGGTCAGTTTAAATGCGGTTTTAATGCAGTTTAAATACAATGGAGATCCAATCAGCAGGGCCCCAGATACTTTTCTTCACCCTCCACAAACTTACAGATTGTAGCACTTCCCACCAAGCTCTGGGCAGTTTAAATAAACTTTAAATACAATGGAGATCCAAACAGCAGGGCTCCAGCTACGTTTCTGCTCCACCCTCCACAAATGTACAGATTGTAGCACTTCCCAGCAAGCTCTGGGCAGTTTAAATGCAGTTTTAATGCAGTTTAAATACAATGGAAATCCAATCAGCAGGGCCCCAGCTACGTTTCTGCTCCACCCTCCACAAACGTGCAGATTGTAGCACTTCCCAGCAAGCTCTGGGAAGATTAAATGCGGTTTTAATGCAGTTTAAATACAATGGAGATCCAATCAGCAGGGCCCCAGATACTTTTCTTCACCCTGCACAAACTTAAGATTGTAGCACTTCCCAGCCAAGCTCTGGGCAGTTTAAATAAACTTTAAATACAATGGAGATCCAAACAGCAGGGCTCCAGCTACGTTTCTGCTCCACCCTCCACAAATGTACAGATTGTAGCACTTCCCAGCAAGCTCTGGGCAGTTTAAATGCAGTTTTAATGCAGTTTAAATACAATGGAATCCAATCAGCAGGACCCCAGCTACGTTTCTGCTCCACCCTCCACAAACGTGCAGATTGTAGCACTTCCCAGCAAGCTCTGGGCAAGATTAAATGCGGTTTTAATGCAGTTTAAATACAATGGAGATCCAATCAGCAGGGCCCCAGCTAGTTTTATTCTCCACCCTCCACAAACTTACAGATTGTAGCGCTTCCCAGCAAACTCTGGGCAGTTAAAATGCAGTTTAAATATAATGGAGATCCAATCAGCAGGGCCCCAGATACTTTTCTTCACCCTGCACAAACTTACAGATTGTAGCACTTCCCAACAAGCTCTGGGCAGTTTAAATACAGTTTAAATACAATGAAGATCCAAACAGCAGGGCCCCAGCTACGTTTCGGCTCCACCCTCCACAAATGTACAGATTGTAGCACTTCCCAGCAAGCTCTGGGCAGTTTAAATGCACTTTAAATACAATGGAGATCTAATCAGCAGGGCCCCAGCTACGTTTCTGCTCCCCCCTCAACAAACGTGCAGATTGTAGCACTTCCCAGCAAGCTCTGGGCAGATTAAATGCAGTTTAAATATAATGGAGATCCAAACAGCAGGGCCCCAGCTACTTTTCTGCTCCACCCTCCACAAACTACAGATTATGGCACTTCCCAGCAAGCTCTGGGCAGTTTAAATGCACTTTAAATACAATGGAGATCCAATCAGCAGGGCCCCAGCTACGTTTCTGCTCCACTGTCCAAAAACTTACAGATTGTAGCACTTCCCAGCAAGCACTGGGCAGTTTAAATGCAGTTTAAATATAATGGAGATCCAATCAGCAGGACCCCAGATACGTTTCTTCTCCCCCCTCCACAAACGTGCAGATTGTAGCACTTCCCAGCAAACTCTGGGCAGTTAAAATGCAGTTTAAATATAATGGAGATCCAATCAGCAGGGCCCCAGATACTTTTCTTCACCCTGCACAAACTTACAGATTGTAGCACTTCCCAACAAGCTCTGGGCAGTTTAAATACAGTTTAAATACAATGAAGATCCAAACAGCAGGGCCCCAGCTACGTTTCGGCTCCACCCTCCACAAATGTACAGATTGTAGCACTTCCCAGCAAGCTCTGGGCAGTTTAAATGCACTTTAAATACAATGGAGATCTAATCAGCAGGGCCCCAGCTACGTTTCTGCTCCCCCCTCAACAAACGTGCAGATTGTAGCACTTCCCAGCAAGCTCTGGGCAGATTAAATGCAGTTTAAATATAATGGAGATCCAAACAGCAGGGCCCCAGCTACTTTTCTGCTCCACCCTCCACAAACTTACAGATTAAGGCACTTCCCAGCAAGCTCTGGGCAGTTTAAATGCACTTTAAATACAATGGAGATCCAATCAGCAGGGCCCCAGCTACGTTTCTGCTCCACTGTCCAAAAACTTACAGATTGTAGCACTTCCCAGCAAGCACTGGGCAGTTTAAATGCAGTTTAAATATAATGGAGATCCAATCAGCAGGACCCCAGATACGTTTCTTCTCCCCCCTCCACAAACGTGCAGATTGTAGCACTTCCCAGCAAGCTCTGGGCACATTAAATGCAGTTTAAATATAATGGAGATCCAATCAGCAGGGCCCCAGCTACTTTTATTCTCCACCCTCCACAAACTTACAGATTGTAGCGCTTCCCAGCAAACTCTGGGCAGTTAAAATGCAGTTTAAATAAAATGGAGATCGAAACAGCAGGGGCCCAGCTACTTTTCTGCTCCACCCTCCACAAACTTACAGATTATGGCACTTCCCAGCAAGCTCTGGGCAGTTTAAATGCACTTTAAATACAATGGAGATCCAATCAGCAGGGTCCCAGCTACGTTTCTGCTCCACTGTCCAAAAACTTACAGATTGTAGCACTTCCCAGCAAGCTCTGGGCAGTTTAAATACAGTTGAAATACAATGAAGATCCAAACAGCAGGGCCCCAGCTACGTTTCTGCTCCACCCTCCACAAACGTACAGATTGTAGCAGTTCCCAGCAAGCTCTGGGCAGTTTAAATGGAGTTTAAATGCAGTTTAAATACAATGGAGATCCAATCAGCAGCGCCTCAGCTACGTTTCTGCTCCACCCTCAACAAATGTACAGATTGTAGCACTTCCCAGCAAGCTCTGGGCAGTTTAAAGGCGTTTTAAATGCAGTTTAAATACAATGGAGATCCAATCAGCAGGGCCCCAGATACTTTTCTTCACCCTGCACAAACTTACAGATTGTAGCACTTCCCACCAAGCTCTGGGCAGTTTAAATACAGTTTAAATACAATGGAGATCCAAACAGCAGGGCCCCAGCTACGTTTCGGCTCCACCCTCCACAAATGTACAGATTGTAGCACTTCCCAGCAAGCTCTGGGCAGTTTAAATGCACTTTAAATACAATGGAGATGCAATCAGCAGGGCCCCAGCTACATTTCTGCTCCCCCCTCAACAAACGTGCAGATTGTAGCACTTCCCAGCAAGCTCTGGGCAGATTAAATGCAGTTTAAATATAATGGAGATCCAACCAGCAGGGCCCCAGCTACGTTTCGGCTCCACCCTCCAAAAACGTACAGATTGTAGCACTTCCCAGCAAGCTCTCGGCAGTTTAAATGCAGTTTAAATACAATGGAGATCCAATCAGCAGGGCCCCAGCTACGTTTCTGCTCCACCCTCCTCAAATGTACAGATTGTAGCACTTCCCACCAAGCTCTGGGCAGTTTAAATAAACTTTAAATACAATGGAGATCCAAACAGCAGGGCTCCAGCTACGTTTCTGCTCCACCCTCCACAAATGTACAGATTGTAGCACTTCCCAGCAAGCTCTGGGCAGTTTAAATGCAGTTTTAATGCAGTTTAAATACAATGGAAATCCAATCAGCAGGGCCCCAGCTACGTTTCTGCTCCACCCTCCACAAACGTGCAGATTGTAGCACTTCCCAGCAAGCTCTGGGCAGTTTAAATGCGGTTTAAATTCAGTTTAAATATAATGGAGATCCAATCAACAGGGCCCCAGCTACTTTTATTCTCCACCCTCCACAAAGATAGATTGTAGCACTTCCCAGCAAGCTCTGGGCAGTTTAAATGCAGTTTAAATGCAATGGAAATCCAATCAGCAGAGCCCCACCTACTTTTCTGCTCCACCCTCCACAACCGTACAGATTGTAGCACTTCCCAGCAAGATCTGGGCAGTTTAAATGCAGTTTAAATGCAGTTTAAATGCAGTTTAAATACAATGGAAATCCAATCAGCAGGGCCCCAGCTATGTTTCTGCTCCACCCTCCACAAATGTACAGATTGTAGCACTTCCCAGCAAGCCCTGGTCAGTTTAAATGCGGTTTTAATGCAGTTTAAATACAATGGAGATCCAATCAGCAGGGCCCCAGATACTTTTCTTCACCCTGCACAAACTTAAGATTGTAGCACTTCCCACCAAGCTCTGGGCAGTTTAAATAAACTTTAAATACAATGGAGATCCAAACAGCAGGGCTCCAGCTACGTTTCTGCTCCACCCTCCACAAATGTACAGATTGTAGCACTTCCCAGCAATCTCTGGGCAGTTTAAATGCAGTTTTAACGCAGTTTAAATACAATGGAAATCCAATCAGCAGGGCCCCAGCTACGTTTCTGCTCCACCCTCCACAAACGTGCAGATTGTAGCACTTCCCAGCAAGCTCTAGGAAGATTAAATGCGGTTTTAATGCAGTTTAAATACAATGGAGATCCAATCAGCAGGGCCCCAGATACTTTTCTTCACCCTGCACAAACTTAAGATTGTAGCACTTCCCACCAAGCTCTGGGCAGTTTAAATAAACTTTAAATACAATGGAGATCCAAACAGCAGGGCTCCAGCTACGTTTCTGCTCCACCCTCCACAAATGTACAGATTGTAGCACTTCCCAGCAAGCTCTGGGCAGTTTAAATGCAGTTTTAATGCAGTTTAAATACAATGGAAATCCAATCAGCAGGGCCCCAGCTACGTTTCTGCTCCACCCTCCACAAACGTGCAGATTGTAGCACTTCCCAGCAAGCTCTGGGCAGATTAAATGCAGTTTAAATACAATGGAGATCCAATCAGCAGAGCCCCAGCTACTTTTCTGCTCCACCCTCCACAAACGTACAGATTGTAGCAGTTCCCAGCAAGCTCTGGGCAGTTTAAATGCAGTTTAAATACAATGGAGATCCAATCAGCAGGGCCCCAGCTACGTTTCTGCTCCACTGTCCAAAAACTTACAGATTGTAGCACTTCCCAGCAAGCACTGGGCAGTTTAAATGCAGTTTAAATATAATGGAGATCCAATCAGCAGGACCCCAGATACGTTTCTTCTCCCCCCTCCACAAACGTGCAGATTGTAGCACTTCCCAGCAAACTCTGGGCAGTTAAAATGCAGTTTAAATATAATGGAGATCCAATCAGCAGGGCCCCAGATACTTTTCTTCACCCTGCACAAACTTACAGATTGTAGCACTTCCCAACAAGCTCTGGGCAGTTTAAATACAGTTTAAATACAATGAAGATCCAAACAGCAGGGCCCCAGCTACGTTTCGGCTCCACCCTCCACAAATGTACAGATTGTAGCACTTCCCAGCAAGCTCTGGGCAGTTTAAATGCACTTTAAATACAATGGAGATCTAATCAGCAGGGCCCCAGCTACGTTTCTGCTCCCCCCTCAACAAACGTGCAGATTGTAGCACTTCCCAGCAAGCTCTGGGCAGATTAAATGCAGTTTAAATATAATGGAGATCCAAACAGCAGGGCCCCAGCTACTTTTCTGCTCCACCCTCCACAAACTTACAGATTAAGGCACTTCCCAGCAAGCTCTGGGCAGTTTAAATGCACTTTAAATACAATGGAGATCCAATCAGCAGGGCCCCAGCTACGTTTCTGCTCCACTGTCCAAAAACTTACAGATTGTAGCACTTCCCAGCAAGCACTGGGCAGTTTAAATGCAGTTTAAATATAATGGAGATCCAATCAGCAGGACCCCAGATACGTTTCTTCTCCCCCCTCCACAAACGTGCAGATTGTAGCACTTCCCAGCAAGCTCTGGGCACATTAAATGCAGTTTAAATATAATGGAGATCCAATCAGCAGGGCCCCAGCTACTTTTATTCTCCACCCTCCACAAACTTACAGATTGTAGCGCTTCCCAGCAAACTCTGGGCAGTTAAAATGCAGTTTAAATAAAATGGAGATCGAAACAGCAGGGGCCCAGCTACTTTTCTGCTCCACCCTCCACAAACTTACAGATTATGGCACTTCCCAGCAAGCTCTGGGCAGTTTAAATGCACTTTAAATACAATGGAGATCCAATCAGCAGGGTCCCAGCTACGTTTCTGCTCCACTGTCCAAAAACTTACAGATTGTAGCACTTCCCAGCAAGCTCTGGGCAGTTTAAATACAGTTGAAATACAATGAAGATCCAAACAGCAGGGCCCCAGCTACGTTTCTGCTCCACCCTCCACAAACGTACAGATTGTAGCAGTTCCCAGCAAGCTCTGGGCAGTTTAAATGGAGTTTAAATGCAGTTTAAATACAATGGAGATCCAATCAGCAGGGCCTCAGCTACGTTTCTGCTCCACCCTCAACAAATGTACAGATTGTAGCACTTCCCAGCAAGCTCTGGGCAGTTTAAAGGCGTTTTAAATGCAGTTTAAATACAATGGAGATCCAATCAGCAGGGCCCCAGATACTTTTCTTCACCCTGCACAAACTTACAGATTGTAGCACTTCCCACCAAGCTCTGGGCAGTTTAAATACAGTTTAAATACAATGGAGATCCAAACAGCAGGGCCCCAGCTACGTTTCGGCTCCACCCTCCACAAATGTACAGATTGTAGCACTTCCCAGCAAGCTCTGGGCAGTTTAAATGCACTTTAAATACAATGGAGATGCAATCAGCAGGGCCCCAGCTACATTTCTGCTCCCCCCTCAACAAACGTGCAGATTGTAGCACTTCCCAGCAAGCTCTGGGCAGATTAAATGCAGTTTAAATATAATGGAGATCCAACCAGCAGGGCCCCAGCTACGTTTCGGCTCCACCCTCCAAAAACGTACAGATTGTAGCACTTCCCAGCAAGCTCTCGGCAGTTTAAATGCAGTTTAAATACAATGGAGATCCAATCAGCAGGACCACAGCTACGTTTCTGCTCCACCCTCCTCAAATGTACAGATTGTAGCACTTCCCAGCAAGCTCTGGGAAGTTTAAATGCAGTTTAAATGCAGTTTAAGTACAATGGAGATCCAATCAGCAGGGCCCCAGCTACGTTTCTGCTCCACCCTCCTCAAATGTACAGATTGTAGCACTTCCCAGCAAGCCCTGGTCAGTTTAAATGCGGTTTTAATGCAGTTTAAATACAATGGAGATCCAATCAGCAGGGCCCCAGATACTTTTCTTCACCCTCCACAAACTTACAGATTGTAGCACTTCCCACCAAGCTCTGGGCAGTTTAAATAAACTTTAAATACAATGGAGATCCAAACAGCAGGGCTCCAGCTACGTTTCTGCTCCACCCTCCACAAATGTACAGATTGTAGCACTTCCCAGCAAGCTCTGGGCAGTTTAAATGCAGTTTTAATGCAGTTTAAATACAATGGAAATCCAATCAGCAGGGCCCCAGCTACGTTTCTGCTCCACCCTCCACAAACGTGCAGATTGTAGCACTTCCCAGCAAGCTCTGGGAAGATTAAATGCGGTTTAAATGCAGTTTAAATACAATGGTGATCCAATCAGCAGGGCCCCAGCTACGTTTCTGCTCCACCCTCCTCAAATGTACTGATTGTAGCACTTCCCAGCAAGCTCTGGGCAGTTTAAATGCAGTTTAAATGCAGTTTAAATACAATGGAGATCCAATCAGCAGGGCCGCAGCTACGTTTCTGCTCCACCCTCCTCAAATGTACAGATTGTAGCACTTCCCAGCAAGCCCTGGTCAGTTTAAATGCGGTTTTAATGCAGTTTAAATACAATGGATATCCAATCAGCAGGGCCCCAGATACTTTTCTTCACCCTGCACAAACTTTCAGATTGTAGCACTTCCCACCAAGCTCTGGGCAGTTTAAATGCAGTTTAAATAAACTTTAAATACAATGGAGATCCAAACAGCAGGGCTCCAGCTACGTTTCTGCTCCACCCTCCTCAAATGTACAGATTGTAGCACTTCCCAGCAAGCTCTGGGCAGTTTAAATGCAGTTGAAATACAATGGAGGTCCAATCAGCAGGGCCCCAGCTACGTTTCGGCTCCACCCTCCACAAATGTACAGATTGTAGCACTTCCCAGCAAGATCTGGGCAGTTTAAATGCGGTTTAAATTCAGTTTAAATATAATGGAGATCCAATCAACAGGGCCCCAGCTACTTTTATTCTCCACCCTCCACAAAGATAGATTGTAGCACTTCCCAGCAAGCTCTGGGCAGTTTAAATGCAGTTTAAATGCAATGGAGATCCAATCAGCAGAGCCCCAGCTACTTTTCTGCTCCACCCTCCACAACCGTACAGATTGTAGCACTTCCCAGCAAGATCTGGGCAGTTTAAATGCAGTTTAAATGCAGTTTAAATGCAGTTTAAATACAATGGAGATCCAATCAGCAGGGCCTCAGCTACGTTTCTGCTCCACCCTCCACAAATGTACAGATTGTAGCACTTCCCAGCAAGCCCTGGTCAGTTTAAATGCGGTTTTAATGCAGTTTAAATACAATGGAGATCCAATCAGCAGGGCCCCAGATACTTTTCTTCACCCTGCACAAACTTAAGATTGTAGCACTTCCCACCAAGCTCTGGGCAGTTTAAATAAACTTTAAATACAATGGAGATCCAAACAGCAGGGCTCCAGCTACGTTTCTGCTCCACCCTCCACAAATGTACAGATTGTAGCACTTCCCAGCAAGCTCTGGGCAGTTTAAATGCAGTTTTAATGCAGTTTAAATACAATGGAAATCCAATCAGCAGGGCCCCAGCTACGTTTCTGCTCCACCCTCCACAAACGTGCAGATTGTAGCACTTCCCAGCAAGCTCTGGGAAAATTAAATGCGGTTTAAATGCAGTTTAAATACAATGGTGATCCAATCAGCAGGGCCCCAGCTACGTTTCTGCTCCACCCTCCTCAAATGTACAGATTGTAGCACTTCCCAGCAAGCTCTGGGCAGTTTAAATGCAGTTTAAATGCAGTTTAAATACAATGGAGATCCAATCAGCAGGGCCCCAGCTACGTTTCGGCTCCACCCTCCATAAACGTACAGATTGTAGCACTTCCGAGCAAGCTCTCGGCAGTTTAAATGCAGTTTAAATACAATGGAGATCCAATCAGCAGGGCCCCAGCTATGTTTCTGCTCCACCCTCCACAAATATACAGATTGTAGCAATTCCCAGCAAGCTCTGGGCAGTTTAAATGCAGTTTAAATGCAGTTTAAATACAATGGAGATCCAATCAGCAGGGCCCCAGCTACGTTTCGGCTCCACCCTCCATAAACGTACAGATTGTAGCGCTTCCCAGCAAACTCTGGGCAGTTCAAATGCAGTTTAAATAAAATGGAGATCCAAACAGCAGGGCCCCAGCTACGTTTCGGCTCCACCCTCCATAAACGTACAGATTGTAGCACTTCCGAGCAAGCTCTCGGCAGTTTAAATGCAGTTTAAATACAATGGAGATCCAATCAGCAGGACCCCAGCTATGTTTCTGCTCCTCCCTCCACAAACGTGCAGATTGTAGCACTTCCCACCAAGCTATGGGCAGATTAAATGCAGTTTAAATATAATGGAGATCCAATCAGCAGGGCCCCAGCTACTTTTATTCTCCACCCTCCACAAACTTACAGATTGTAGCGCTTCCCAGCAAACTCTGGGCAGTTCAAATGCAGTTTAAATAAAATGGAGATCCAAACAGCAGGCGCCCAGCTACTTTTCTGCTCCACCCTCCACAAACTTACAGATTATGGCACTTCCCAGCAAGCTCTGGGCAGTTTAAATGCACTTTAAATACAATGGAGATCCAATCAGCAGGGTCCCAGCTACGTTTCTGCTCCACTGTCCAAAAACTTACAGATTGTAGCACTTCCCAGCAAGCTCTGGGCAGTTTAAATACAGTTGAAATACAATGAAGATCCAAACAGCAGGGCCCCAGCTACGTTTCTGCTCCACCCTCCACAAACGTACAGATTGTAGCAGTTCCCAGCAAGCTCTGGGCAGTTTAAATGGAGTTTAAATGCAGTTTAAATACAATGGAGATCCAATCAGCAGGGCCTCAGCTACGTTTCTGCTCCACCCTCAACAAATGTACAGATTGTAGCACTTCCCAGCAAGCTCTCGGCAGTTTAAATGCAGTTTAAATACAATGGAGATCCAATCAGCAGGACCACAGCTACGTTTCTGCTCCACCCTCCTCAAATGTACAGATTGTAGCACTTCCCAGCAAGCTCTGGGAAGTTTAAATGCAGTTTAAATGCAGTTTAAATACAATGGAGATCCAATCAGCAGGGCCCCAGCTACGTTTTTCTGCTCCACCCTCCTCAAATGTACAGATGTAGCAAGCACTTCCAGCAATGCCCTGGTCAGTTTTAAATGCGGTTTTATGCAGTTGTAAATACAATGGAATCAGCAGGGCCCCAGATACTTTTCTTTTCACCCTCCACAAACTTACAGATTGTAGCACTTCCCACCAAGCTCTGGGCAGTTTAAATACAGTTTAAATACAATGGAGATCCAAACAGCAGGGCCCCAGCTACGTTTCTGCTCCACCCTCCAAAATGTACAGATTGTAGCACTTCCCAGCAAGCTCTGGGCAGTTTAAATGCGGTTTAATGCAGTTTACATCAATTGGAATCCAATCAGCAGGGGCCCCAGCTAGTTTCTGCCCACCCTCCACAACGTGCAGATTGTAGCACTTCCCAGCAAGCTCTGGGAAGATTAAATGCGGTTTAAATGCAGTTTAAATACAATGGTGATCCAATCAGCAGGGCCCCAGCTACGTTTCTGCTCCACCCTCCTCAAATGTACTGATTGTAGCACTTCCCAGCAAGCTCTGGGCAGTTTAAATGCAGTTTAAATGCAGTTTACATACAATGGAGATCCAATCAGCAGGGCCGCAGCTACGTTTCTGCTCCACCCTCCTCAAATGTACAGATTGTAGCACTTCCCAGCAAGCCCTGGTCAGTTTAAATGCGGTTTTAATGCAGTTTAAATACAATGGATATCCAATCAGCAGGGCCCCAGATACTTTTCTTCACCCTGCACAAACTTTCAGATTGTAGCACTTCCCACCAAGCTCTGGGCAGTTTAAATGCAGTTTAAATAAACTTTAAATACAATGGAGATCCAAACAGCAGGGCTCCAGCTACGTTTCTGCTCCACCCTCCTCAAATGTACAGATTGTAGCACTTCCCAGCAAGCTCTGGGCTGTTTAAATGCAGTTTAAATGCAGTTTAAATACAATGGAGATCCAATCAGCAGGGCTCCAGCTACGTTTCTGCTCCACCCTCCTCAAATGTACAGATTGTAGCACTTCCCAGCAAGCCCTGGTCAGTTTAAATGCGGTTTTAATGCAGTTTAAATACAATGGAGATCCAATCAGCAGGACCACAGCTACGTTTCTGCTCCACCCTCCTCAAATGTACAGATTGTAGCACTTCCCAGCAAGCTCTGGGCAGTTTAAATGCAGTTTAAATGCAGTTTAAATACAATGGAGATCCAATCAGCAGGGCCCCAGCTACGTTTCTGCTCCACCCTCCTCAAATGTACAGATTGTAGCACTTCCCAGCAAGCCCTGGTCAGTTTAAATGCGGTTTTAATGCAGTTTAAATACAATGGAGATCCAATCAGCAGGGCCCCAGATACTTTTCTTCACCCTGCACAAACTTAAAATTGTAGCACTTCCCAGCAAGCTCTGGGCAGTTTAAATGCAGTTTTAATGCAGTTTAAATGCAATGGAAATCCAATCAGCAGGGCCCCAGCTACGTTTCTGCTCCACCCTCCACAAACGTGCAGATTGTAGCACTTCCCAGCAAGCTCTGGGAAGATTAAATGCGGTTTAAATGCAGTTTAAATACAATGGTGATCCAATCAGCAGGGCCCCAGCTACGTTTCTGCTCCACCCTCCTCAAATGTACAGATTGTAGCACTTCCCAGCAAGCACTGGGCAGTTTAAATGCAGTTTAAATATAATGGAGATCCAATCAGCAGGACCCCAGATACGTTTCTTCTCCCCCCTCCACAAACGTGCAGATTGTAGCACTTCCCAGCAAGCTCTGGGCACATTAAATGCAGTTTAAATATAATGGAGATCCAAACAGCAGGGCCCCAGCTACGTTTCGGCTCCACCCTCCAAAAACGTACAGATTGTAGCACTTCCCAGCAAGCTCTCGGCAGTTTAAATGCAGTTTAAATACAATGGAGATCCAATCAGCAGGACCACAGCTACGTTTCTGCTCCACCCTCCTCAAATGTACAGATTGTAGCACTTCCCAGCAAGCTCTGGGAAGTTTAAATGCAGTTTAAATGCAGTTTAAGTACAATGGAGATCCAATCAGCAGGGCCCCAGCTACGTTTCTGCTCCACCCTCCTCAAATGTACAGATTGTAGCACTTCCCAGCAAGCCCTGGTCAGTTTAAATGCGGTTTTAATGCAGTTTAAATACAATGGAGATCCAATCAGCAGGGCCCCAGATACTTTTCTTCACCCTCCACAAACTTACAGATTGTAGCACTTCCCACCAAGCTCTGGGCAGTTTAAATAAACTTTAAATACAATGGAGATCCAAACAGCAGGGCCCCAGCTATGTTTTGGCTCCACCCTCCAGAAATGTACAGATTGTAGCACTTCCCAGTAAGCTCTGGGCAGTTTAAATGCGGTTTAAATACAATGGAAATCCAATCAGCAGGGCCCCAGCTATGTTTCTGCTCCACCCTCCACAAATGTACAGATTGTAGCACTTCCCAGCAAGCTCTGGGCAGTTTAAATGCAGTTTAAATGCAGTTTAAATACAATGGAGATCCAATCAGCAGGGCCCCAGCTACGTTTCTTCTCCACCCTCCACAAACGTACAGATTGTAGCACTTCCCAGCAAGCTCTTGGCAGTTTAAATGCAGTTTAAATACAATGGAGATCCAAACAGCAGGGCCCCAGCTACGTTTCTGCTCCACCCTCCACAAATGTACAGATTGTAGCACTTCCCAGCAAGCTCTGGGCAGATTAAATGCGGTTTAAATATAATGGAGATCCAATCAGCAGGGCCCCAGCTACCTTTATTCTCCACCCTCCACAAACCTACAGATTGTAGCACTTCCCAGCAACCTCTGGGCAGGTTAAATGCGGTTTAAATGCAGTTTAAATACAATGGAGATCCAATCAGCAGGGCCCCAGCTACTTTTCTGCTCCACCCTCCAAAAACTTACAGATTGTAGCACTTCCCAGCAAGCTCTGGGCAGTTTAAATGCAGTTGAAATACAATGAAGATCCAAACAGCAGGGCCCCAGCTACGTTTCTGCTCCACCCTCCACAAACTTACAGATTGTAGCACTTCCCAGCAAGCTCTGGGCAGATTAAATGCAGTTTAAATACAATGGAGATCCAATCAGCAGGGCCCCAGCTACGTTTCTACTCCACCCTCCACAAATGTACAGATTGTAGCACTTCCCAGCAAGCTCTGGGCAGTTTAAATGCAGTTTAAATACAATGGAAATCCAATCAGCAGGGCCCCAGCTATGTTTCTGCTCCACCCTCCACAAATGTACAGATTGTAGCACTTCCCAGCAAGCTCTGGGCAGTTTAAATGCAGTTTAAATGCAGTTAAATACAATGGAGATCCAATCAGCAGGGCCCCAGCTACGTTTCTTCTCCACCCTCCACAAACGTACAGATTGTAGCACTTCCCAGCAAGCTCTTGGCAGTTTAAATGCAGTTTAAATACAATGGAGATCCAATCAGCAGGGCCCCAGCTACCTTTATTCTCCACCCTCCACAAACGTACAGATTGTAGCGCTTCCCAGCAAACTCTGGGCAGTTCAAATGCAGTTTAAATAAAATGGAAATCCAAACAGCAGGGGCCCAGCTACTTTTCTGCTCCACCCTCCACAAACGTACAGATTATGGCACTTCCCAGGAAGCTCTGGGCAGTTTAAATGCACTTTAAATACAATGGAGATCCAATCAGCAGAGCCTCAGCTACGTTTCTGCACCACTGTCCAAAAACTTACAGATTGTAGCACTTCCCAGCAAGCTCTGGGCAGTTTAAATGCAGTTTAAATATAATGGAGATCCAATCAGCAGGGTGCCAGCTACGTTTCTGCTCCAGTGTCCAAAAACTTACAGATTGTAGCACTTCCCAGCAAGCTCTGGGCAGTTTAAATGCAGTTTAAATGCAGTTTAAATACAATGGAGATCCAATCATCAGGGCCCCAGAAACTTTTCTTCACCCTCCACAAACGTACAGAATGTAGCACTTCCCACCAAGCTCTGGGCAGTTTAAATACAGTTTAAATACAATGGAGATCTAAACAGCAGGGCCCCAGCTACGTTTCGGCTCCACCCTCCACAAATGTACAGATTGTAGCACTTCCCAGCAAGCTCTGGGCAGATTAAATGCAGTTTAAATATAATGGAGATCCAATCAGCAGGGCCCCAGCTACATTTATTCTCCACCTTCCACAAACTTACAGATTGTAGTGCTTCCCAGCAAACTCTGGGCAGTTCAAATGCAGTTTAAATAAAATGGAGATCCAAACAGCAGGGGCCCAGCTACTTTTCTGCTCCACCCTCCACAAACTTACAGATTATGGTTTAAATGTAGTTTAAATACAATGGAGATCCAATCAGCAGGGCCCCAGCTACATTTCTGCTCCACGCTCCACGAACTTACAGATTGTAGCACTTCCCAGCAACCTCTGGGCAGATTAAATGCAGTTTAAATACAATGGAGATCCAATCAGCAGAGCCCCAGCTACTTTTCTGCTCCACCCTCCACAAACGTACAGATTGTAGCAGTTCCCAGCAAGCTCTGGGCAGTTTAAATGCAGTTTAAATGCAGTTTAAATACAATGGAGATCCAATCAGCAGGGCCCCAGCTACGTTTCAGCTCCACCCTCCAGAAATGTACAGATTGTAGCACCTCCCAGCAAGCTTTGGGCAGTTTAAATGCGGTTTAAATGCAGTTTAAATACAATGGAGATCCAATCAGCAGGGCCCCAGCTACTTTTCTTCACCCTGCACAAACTTACAGATTCTAGCACTTCCCAGCAAGCTCGGGGCAGTTTAAATGCAGTTTAAATAGAATGGAGATCTACTCAACAGGGGCTCATCTACGTTTGTGCTCCGCCGTCCACAAACTTACAGATTGTAGCACTTCCCAGCAAGCTCTGGGCAGTTTAAATGCAGTTGAAATACAATGGAGATCCAATCAGCAGGGCCCCAGCTACTTTTCTTAACCCTGCAGAAATGTACAGATTGCAGCACTTCCCAGCAAGCTCTGGGCAACTTAAATGCGGTTTAAATGCTGTTTAAATACAATGGAGATCCAATCAGCAGGGCCCCAGCTACTTTTCTTTACCCTGCACAAACTTACAGATTGTAGCACTTCCCAGCAAGCTCTGGGCAGTTTAAATGCAGTTGAAATACAATGGAGATCCAAACAGCAGGGCCCCAGCTACGTTTCGGCTCCACCCTCCGCAAATGTACAGATTGTATAACTTCCCAGCAAGCTCTGGGCAATTTAAATGCGGTTTAAATGCAGTTTAAATACAATGGAGATCCAATCAGCAGGGCCCCAGCTACTTTTCTTCACCTTGCACAAACTTACAGATTGTAGCACTTCCCAGCAAGCTCTGGGCAGTTTAAATGCAGTATAAATAAAATGGAGATCAAATCAGCAGGAACCCAGGTACCTTTCTGCTCCACCCTCCAAAAACGTACACATTCTAGCACTTCCCAGCAAGCTCGGGGCAGTTTAAATGCAGTATAAATAAAATGGAGATCCAATCAGCAGGGCCCCAGCTACGTTTCTGCTCCACCCTCCACAAACTTACAGATTGTAGCGCTTCCCAGCAACCTCTGGGCAGATTAAATGCATTTTAAATACAATGGAGATCCAATCAGCAGGGCCCCAGCTACATTTCTGCTCCACCCGCCACAAACGTACAGATTGTAGCACTTCCCAGCAAGCTCTGGGCAGTTTAAATGCAGTATAAATAAAATGGAGACCAATCAGCAGGAACCCAGGTACGTTTCTGCTCCACCCTCCACAAACCTACACATTCTAGCACTTCCCAGCAAGCTCGGGGCAGTTTAAATGCAGTATAAATAAAATGGAGATCAAATCAGTAGGGCCCCAGCTACGTTTCTGCTCCACCCTCCACAAATGTACAGATTGTAGCACTTCCCAGCAAGCTCTGGGCAGATTAAATGCAGTTTAAATACAATGGAGATCCAATCAGCAGAGCCCCAGCTACTTTTCTGCTCCACCCTCCACAAACGTACAGATTGTAGCACTTCCCACCAAGCTCTGGGCAGTTTAAATGCAGTTTAAATACGATGGAGATCCAATCAGCAGAGCCCCAGATACTTTTCTTCACCTTGCACAAACTTACAGATTGTAGCACTTCCCACCAAGCTCTGGGCAGTTTAAATGCAGTTTAAATGCAGTTTAAATGCAGTTTAAATACAATGGAAATCCAAACAGCAGGGCCCCAGCTACGTTTCTGCTCCACCCTCCTCAAATGTACAGATTGTAGCACTTCCCAGCAAGCTCTGGGCAGTTTAAATGCGCTTTAAATGCAGTTTAAATACAATGGAGATCCAATCAGCAGGGCCTCAGCTACTTTTCTTCACCCTGCACAAACTTACAGATTGTAGCACTTCCCAGCAAGCTCTAGGCAGTTTAAATGCGGTTTAAATGCAGTTTAAATACAATGGAGATCCAATCAGCAGGGCCCCAGATACTTTTCTTCACCCTCCACAAACTTACAGATTGTAGCACTTCCCACCAAGCTCTGGGCAGTTTAAATACAGTTTAAATACAATGGAGATCCAAACAGCAGGGCCCCAGCTACGTTTCGGCTCCACCCTCCACAAATGTACAGATTGTAGCACTTCCCAGCAAGCTCTGGGCAGTTTAAATGCGGTTTAAATGCAGTTTCAGTACAATGGAGATCCAATCAGCAGGGCCCCAGCTAGTTTTCTTCACCCTGCACAAACCTACAGATTGTAGCACTTCCCAGCAAGCTCTGGGCAGTTTAAATGCAGTTGAAATACAATGGAGATACAAAGAGCAGGGCCCCAGCTACGTTTCAGCTCCACCCTCCACAAATGTACAGATTGTAGCACTTCCCAGCAAGCTCTGGGCAGTTTAAATGTGGTTTAAATGCAGTTTAAATACAATGGAGATCCAATCAGCAGGGCCCCACTTACTTTTCTTCACCCTGCACAAACCTACAGATTGTAGCACTTCCCAGCAAGCTCTGGGCAGTTTAAATGCAGTTGAAATACAATGAAGATCCAAACAGCAGGGCCCCAGCTACCTTTTCTTCACCCTGCTCAAATTACAGATTGTAGCACTTCCCAGCAACCTCTGGGCAGTTTAAATGCGCTTTAAATGCAGTTTAAATACAATGGAGATCCAATCAGCAGGGCCCCAGCTACTTTTCTTCACCCTGCACAAAACTTACAGATTGTAGCATTCCCAGCACTTCCAGTTTAAATGCGGTTAAATGCAGTTTAAATACAAGATCCAATCAGAAGGGCCCCCGATACTTTTCTTCACCTCCACAAACTTACAGATTGTACACTTCCCCCAAGCTCTGGGCAGTTTAAATACAGTTTAAATACAATGGAGATCCAATCAGCAGGGCCCCAGCTACGTTTCTGCTCCAGTGTCCAAAATGTACAGATTGTAGCACTTCCCAGCAAGCTCTGGGCAGAGTAAATGCAGTTTAAATATAATGGAGATCCAATCAGCAGGGCCCCAGCTACTTTTTCTTCACCCTCCACAACTTACAGATTGTAGCACTTCCCAGCAAGCTCTGGGCAGTTCAAATGCAGTTAAATACAATGGAGATCCAAACAGCAGGGCCCCAGCTACTTTCTTCACCCTGCACAAACGTACAGATTGTAGCACTTCCCAGCAAGCTCTGGGCAGTTTAAATGCGGTTTAAATGCAGTTTAAATACAATGGAGATCCAATCAGCAGGCCCCAGCTACTTTTCTTCACCCTGCACAAACTTACAGATTGTAGCACTTCCCAGCAAGCTCTGGGCAGTTTAAATGCGGTTTAAATGCAGTTTAAATACAATGGAGATCCAATCAGCAGGGCCCCAGATACTTTTCTTCACCCTCCACAAACTTACAGATTGTAGCACTTCCCACCAAGCTCTGGGCAGTTTAAATACAGTTTAAATACAATGGAGATCCAAACAGCAGGGCCCCAGCTACGTTTCGGCTCCACCCTCCACAAATGTACAGATTGTAGCACTTCCCAGCAAGCTCTGGGCAGATTAAATGCAGTTTAAATATAATGGAGATCCAATCAGCAGGGCCCCAGCTACTTTTATTCTCCACCCTCCACAAACTTACAGATTGTAGCGCTTCCCAGCAAACTCTGGGCAGTTTAAATGCAGTTTAAATAAAATGGAGATCCAAACAGCAGGGGCCCAACTACTTTTCTGCTCCATCCTCCACAAACTTACAGATTATGGCATTTCCCAGCAAGCTCTGGGCAGTTTAAATGCACTTTAAATACAATGGAGATCCAATCAGCAGGGCCCCAGCTATGTTTCTGCTCCAGTGTCCAAAAACGTACAGATTGTAGCACTTCCCAGCAAGCTCTGGGCAGTTTAAATGCAGTTTAAATATAATGGAGATCCAATCAGCAGGGTCCCAGCTACTTTTATTCTCCACCCTCCACAAATGTAGATTGTAGCACTTCCCAGCAAGATCCTGGCAGTTTAAATGTAGTTTAAATACAATGGAGATCCAATCAGCAGGGCCCCAGCTACATTTCTGCTCCACGCTCCACGAACTTACAGATTGTAGCACTTCCCAGCAACCTCTGGGCAGATTAAATGCAGTTTAAATGCAGTTTAAATACAATGGAGATCCAATCAGCAGAGCCCCAGCTACTTTTCTGCTCCACCCTCCACAAACGTACAGATTGTAGCAGTTCCCAGCAAGCTCTGGGCAGTTTAAATGCAGTTTAAATGCAGTTTAAATACAATGGAGATCCAATCAGCAGGGCCCCAGCTTCGTTTCTGCTCCACCCTCAACAAATGTACAGATTGTAGCACTTCCCAGCAAGCTCTGGGCAGTTTAAATGCACTTTAAATACAATGGAGATCCAATCAGCAGGGCCCCAGCTACGTTTCTGCTCCCCCTCAACAAACGTGCAGATTGTAGCACTTCCCAGCAAGCTCTGGGCAGATTAAATGCAGTTTAAATATAATGGAGATCCAAACAGCAGGGCCCCAGCTACTTTTATTCTCCACCCTCCACAAACCTACAGATTGTAGCGCTTCCCAGCAAACTCTGGGCAGTTCAAATGCAGTTTAAATAAAATGGATTTCCAAACAGCAGGGGCCCAGCTACTTTTCTGCTCCACCCTCCACAAACTTACAGATTGTGGCACTTCCCAGCAAGCTCTGGGCAGTTTAAATGCACTTTAAATACAATGGAGATCCAATCAGCAGGGCCCCAGCTACGTTTCTGCTCCACTGTCCAAAAACGTACAGATTGTAGCACTTCCCAGCAAGCTCTGGGCAGTTTAAATGCAGTTTAAATATAATGGAGATCGAATCAGCTCTGCGCAGTTTAAATTTGGTTTAAATGCAGTTTAAATACAATGGAGATCCAATCAGCAGAGCCCCAGATACTTTTCTTCACCTTGCACAAACTTACAGATTGTAGCACTTCCCACCAAGCTCTGGGCAGTTTAAATGCAGTTTAAATGCAGTTTAAATGCAGTTTAAATACAATGGAAATCCAAACAGCAGGGCCCCAGCTACGTTTCTGCTCCACCCTCCTCAAATGTACAGATTGTAGCACTTCCCAGCAAGCTCTGGGCAGTTTAAATGCGCTTTAAATGCAGTTTAAATACAATGGAGATCCAATCAGCAGGGCCCCAGCTACTTTTCTTCACCCTGCACAAACCTACAGATTGTAGCACTTCCCACCAAGCTCTGGGCAGTTTAAATACAGTTTAAATACAATGGAGATCCAAACAGCAGGGCCCCAGCTACGTTTCGGCTCCACCCTCCACAAATGTACAGATTGTAGCACTTCCCAGCAAGCTCTGGGCAGTTTAAATGCGGTTTAAATGCAGTTTCAGTACAATGGAGATCCAATCAGCAGGGCCCCAGCTACTTTTCTTCACCCTGCACAAACCTACAGATTGTAGCACTTCCCAGCAAGCTCTGGGCAGTTTAAATGCAGTTGAAATACAATGGAGATACAAAGAGCAGGGCCCCAGCTACGTTTCAGCTCCACCCTCCACAAATGTACAGATTGTAGCACTTCCCAGCAAGCTCTGGGCAGTTTAAATGTGGTTTAAATGCAGTTTAAATACAATGGAGATCCAATCAGCAGGGCCCCACTTACTTTTCTTCACCCTGCACAAACCTACAGATTGTAGCACTTCCCAGCAAGCTCTGGGCAGTTTAAATGCAGTTTAAATGCAGCTTAAATACAATGGAGATCCAAACAGCAGGGCCCCAGCTACGTTTCTGCTCCACCCTCCTCAAATGTACAGATTGTAGCACTTCCCAGCAAGCTCTGGGCAGTTTAAATGCGGTTTAAATGCAGTTTAAATACAATGGAGATCCAATCAGCAGGGCCCCAGATACTTTTCTTCACCCTCCACAAATTTACAGATTGTAGCACTTCCCACCAAGCTCTGGGCAGTTTAAATACAGTTTAAATACAATGGAGATCCAAACAGCAGGGCCCCAGCTACCTTTCGGCTCCACCCTCCACAAATGTACAGATTGTAGCACTTCCCAGGAAGCTCTGGGCAGTTTAAATGCGGTTTAAATGCAGTTTAAGTACAATGGAGATCCAATCAGCAGGGCCCCAGCTACTTTTCTTCACCCTGCACAAACTTACAGATTGTAGCACTTCCCACCAAGCTCTGGGCAGTTTAAATGCAGTTGAAATACAATGGAGATCCAAACAGCAGGGCCCAGCTACGTTTCGGCTCCACCCTCCACAAATGTACAGATTGTAGCACTTCCCAGCAAGCTCTGGGCAGTTTAAATGTGGTTTAAATGCAGTTTAAATACAATGGAGATCCAATCAGCAGGGCCCCAGCTACATTTCTGCTCCACCCTCCAAAAACTTACAGATTGTAGCACTTCCCAGCAAGCTCTGGGCAGTTTAAATGTGGTTTAAATGCAGTTTAAGTACAATGGAGATCCAATCAGCAGGGCCCCACCTACTTTTCTTCACCCTGCACAAACTTACAGATTGTAGCGCTTCCCACCAAGCTCTGGGCAGTTTAAATGCAGTTGAAATACAATGGAGATACAAAGAGCAGGGCCCCAGCTACGTTTCAGCTCCACCCTCCACAAATGTACAGATTGTAGCACTTCCCAGCAAGCTCTGGGCAGTTTAAATGTGGTTTAAATGCAGTTTAAATACAATGGAGATCCAATCAGCAGGGCCCCACTTACTTTTCTTCACCCTGCACAAACCTACAGATTGTAGCACTTCCCACCAAGCTCTGGGCAGTTTAAATGCAGTTGAAATACAATGGAGATACAAAGAGCAGGGCCCCAGCTACGTTTCAGCTCCACCCTCCACAAATGTACAGATTGTATCACTTCCCAGCAAGCTCTGGGCAGTTTAAATGTGGTTTAAATGCAGTTTAAATACAATGGAGATCCAATCAGCAGGGCCCCACTTACTTTTCTTCACCCTGCACAAACCTACAGATGGTAGCACTTCCCACCAAGCTCTGGGCAGTTTAAATGCAGTTTAAATACAATGGAAATCCAAACAGCAGGGCCCCAGCTACGTTTCTGCTCCACCCTCCTCAAATGTACAGATTGTAGCACTTCCCACCAAGCTCTGGGCAGTTTAAATGCGGTTTAAATGCAGTTTAAATACAATGGATGTCTAATTAGCAGGACCCCAGCTACCTTTCTTCACCCTGCACAAACTTACAGATTGTAGCACTTCCAAGCAAGCTCTGGGCAGTTTAAATGCGGTTTAAATGCAGTTTAAATACAATGGAGATCCAATCAGCAGGGCCCCAGATACTTTTCTTCACCCTCCACAAACGTACAGATTGTAGCACTTCCCACCAAGCTCTGGGCAGTTTAAATACAGTTTAAATACAATGGAGATCCAAACAGCAGGGCCCCAGCTACCTTTCGGCTCCACCCTCCACAAATGTACAGATTGTAGCACTTCCCAGCAAGCTCTGGGCAGTTTAAATGCGGTTTAAATGCAGTTTAAGTACAATGGAGATCCAATCAGCAGGGCCCCACCTACTTTTCTTCACCCTGCACAAACGTACAGATTGTAGCACTTCCCACCAAGCTCTGGGCAGTTTAAATGCAGTTGAAATACAATGGAGATCCAAACAGCAGGGCCCAGCTACGTTTCTGCTCCATCCTCCACAAACATACTGATTGTAGCACTTCCCAGCAAGCTCTGGGCAGTTTTAAAAACTGCAAGTTTAAATACAATTGTGAGATCCAAACAGCAGGGGCCCCAGCTACGTTTCTGCTCCACACCTCCACAAATGTACAGATGTAGCACTTCCCAGCAAGCTCTGGGCAGTTCAAATCAGTTTAAATAACATGGAGATCCAAACAGCAGGGGCCCAGCTACTTTTCTGCTCCACCCTCCACAAACGTACAGATTATGGCACTTCCCAGGAAGCTCTGGGCAGTTTAAATGCACTTTAAATACAATGGAGATCCAATCAGCAGAGCCTCAGCTACGTTTCTGCACCACTGTCCAAAAACTTACAGATTGTAGCACTTCCCAGCAAGCTCTGGGCAGTTTAAATGCAGTTTAAATATAATGGAGATCCAATCAGCAGGGTGCCAGCTACGTTTCTGCTCCAGTGTCCAAAACTTACAGATTTTATGCACTTCCAGCAAGCTCTGGGCATTTAATGCAGTTTAAATGCAGTTTAAATACAATGGAGATCCAATCAGCAGGGCCCCCAGAAACCTTCTTCAAACCCTCCACAAACGTACAGATTGTAGCCTTCCCACCAAGCTCTTGGCATTTTAAATCATTTAAATACATGAGATCTAAACTGCAGGCCCCAGCTACGTTTCTGGGCGTCCACCCTCCACAAATGTACAGATTGTAGCACTTCCCAGCAGGCTCTGGGCAGATTAAATGCAGTTTAAATATAATGGAGATCCAATCAGCAGGGCCCCAGCTACTTTTATTCTCCACCTTCCACAAACTTACAGATTGTAGTGCTTCCCAGCAAACTCTGGGCAGTTCAAATGCAGTTTAAATAAAATGGAGATCCAAACAGCAGGGGCCCAGCTACTTTTCTGCTCCACCCTCAAAAAAACTTACAGATTATGGCACTTCCCAGCAAGCTCTGGGCAGGTTAAATGCACTTTAAATACAATGGAGATCCAATCAGCAGGGCCCCAGCTACGTTTCTGCTCCAGTGTCCAAAAAATTACAGATTGTAGCACTTCCCAGCAAGCTCTGGGCAGTTTAAATGCAGTTTAAATATAATGGAGATCCAATCAGCAGGGTCCCAGCTACTTTTATTCTCCACCCTCCACAAATGTAGATTGTAGCACTTCCCAGCAAGATCCTGGCAGTTTAAATGTAGTTTAAATACAATGGAGATCCAATCAGCAGGGCCCCAGCTACATTTCTGCTCCACGCTCCACGAACTTACAGATTGTAGCACTTCCCAGCAACCTCTGGGCAGATTAAATGCAGTTTAAATGCAGTTTAAATACAATGGAGATCCAATCAGCAGAGCCCCAGCTACTTTTCTGCTCCACCCTCCACAAACGTACAGATTGTAGCAGTTCCCAGCAAGCTCTGGGCAGTTTAAATGCAGTTTAAATGCAGTTTAAATACAATGGAGATCCAATCAGCAGGGCCCCAGCTTCGTTTCTGCTCCACCCTCAACAAATGTACAGATTGTAGCACTTCCCAGCAAGCTCTGGGCAGTTTAAATGCACTTTAAATACAATGGAGATCCAATCAGCAGGGCCCCAGCTACGTTTCTGCTCCCCCTCAACAAACGTGCAGATTGTAGCACTTCCCAGCAAGCTCTGGGCAGATTAAATGCAGTTTAAATATAATGGAGATCCAAACAGCAGGGCCCCAGCTACTTTTATTCTCCACCCTCCACAAACCTACAGATTGTAGCGCTTCCCAGCAAACTCTGGGCAGTTCAAATGCAGTTTAAATAAAATGGATTTCCAAACAGCAGGGGCCCAGCTACTTTTCTGCTCCACCCTCCACAAACTTACAGATTGTGGCACTTCCCAGCAAGCTCTGGGCAGTTTAAATGCACTTTAAATACAATGGAGATCCAATCAGCAGGGCCCCAGCTACGTTTCTGCTCCACTGTCCAAAAACGTACAGATTGTAGCACTTCCCAGCAAGCTCTGGGCAGTTTAAATGCAGTTTAAATATAATGGAGATC
Source organism: Azemiops feae (assembly GCA_023970755.1). Taxonomy (NCBI): domain Eukaryota; kingdom Metazoa; phylum Chordata; class Lepidosauria; order Squamata; family Viperidae; genus Azemiops; species Azemiops feae. Next base: position 27,710 of record JALGBA010003686.1, read on the forward strand.
GAATCAGCTCTGCGCAGTTTAAATGCGGTTTAAATGCAGTTTAAATACAATGGAGATCCAATCAGCAGGGCCCCAGATACTTTTCTTCACCCTGCACAAACTTACAGATTGTAGCACTTCCCACCAAGCTCTGGGCAGTTTAAATGCAGTTTAAATGCAGTTTAAATGCAGTTTAAATACAATGGAAATCCAAACAGCAGGGCCCCAGCTACGTTTCTGCTCCACCCTCCTCAAATGTACAGATTGTAGCACTTCCCTGCAAGCTCTGGGCAGTTTAAATGCAGTTTAAATGCAGTTTAAATACAATGGAGATCCAATCAGCAGGGCCCCAGCTACGTTTCTGCTCCACCCTCAACAAATGTACAGATTGTAGCACTTCCCAGCAAGCTCTGGGCAGTTTAAATGCACTTTAAATAAAATGGAGATCCAATCAGCAGGGCCCCAGCTACGTTTTCTGCCCCACCCTCATCAAACTGGCAGATTGTAGCACTTCCCAGCAAGCTCTGGCAGATTAAATGCAGTTTAAATATAATGGAGATCCAAACAGCAGGCACCAGCTACTTATTCTCCACTCTCCAGCAAACTTTCCAGATTGGACGCTTCCACGCAACCTCTGGGCATTCAATGCCAGTTTAAATAAAATGGAGATCCAATCAGCAGAGCCCCAGCTACGTTTCTGCACCACTGTCCAAAAACTTACAGATTGTAGCACTTCCCAGCAAGCTCTGGGCAGTTTAAATGCAGTTTAAATATAATGGAGATCCAATCAGCAGGGCCCCAGCTACGTTTCTGCTCCACTGTCCAAAAACGTACAGATTGTAGCACTTCCCAGCAAGCTCTGGGCAGTTTAAATGCAGTTTAAATATAAAGGAGATCGAATCAGCTCTGCGCAGTTTAAATGCGGTTTAAATGCAGTTTAAATACAATGGAGATCCAATCAGCAGGGCCCCAGATACCTTTCTTCACCCTGCACAAACTTACAGATTGTAGCACTTCCCACCAAGCTCTGGGCAGTTTAAATGCAGTTTAAATGCAGTTTAAATACAATGGAAATCCAAACAGCAGGGCAAGCGACGTTTCCGCTCCCCCTCCTCAATTACAGATTGTAGCACTTCCCTACAAGCTCTTGGCAGTTTAATGCGCTTTAAATGCAGTTTAAATACAATGGAGATCCACTCAGCAGGGCCCCAGCTACTTTTCTTCACCTGCAACAACTTACAGATTGTAGCACTCCCAGCAAGCTCTGGGCAGTTTTAAATGCGTTTTTAAATGCAGTTTAAATACATGGGATCCATCAGCAGGAGGGCCCCAGCTACTTTTCTTCACCCTGCACAAACTTACAGATTGTAGCACTTCCCACCAAGCTCTGGGCAGTTTAAATGCAGTTGAAATACAATGGAGATCCAAACAGCAGGGCCCAGCTACGTTTCGGCTCCACCCTCCACAAATGTACAGATTGTAGCACTTCCCAGCAAGCTCTGGGCAGTTTAAATGTGGTTTAAATGCAGTTTTAATACAATGGAGATCCAATCAGCAGGGCCCCACCTACTTTTCTTCACCCTGCACAAACCTACAGATTGTAGCACTTCCCAGCAACCTCTGGGCAGGTTAAATGCGGTTTAAATAACAATGGAGAATACAAAAGAGCCGGGCCCCCTAAACGTTTCTGCTCCACCCTCCACAAATGTACAGATTGTAGCACTTCCCAGCAAGCTCTGGGCAGTTTAAATGTGTTTTAATGCAGTTTAAATACAATGGAGATCCAATCAGCAGGGCCCCACCTACTTTTCTTCACCCTGCACAAACCTGCAGATTGTAGCACTTCCCAGCAAGCTCTGGGCAGTTTAAATGCAGTTTCAATGCAGTTTAAATACAATGGAAATCCAAACAGCAGGGCCCCAGCTACGTTTCTGCTCCACCCTCCTCAAATGTACAGATTGTAGCACTTCCCAGCAAGCTCTGGGCAGTTTAAATGCAGTTTAAATGCAGTTTAAATACAATGGAGATCCAATCAGCAGGGCCCCAGCTACGTTTCTTCTCCACCCTCCACAAACGTACAGATTGTAGCACTTCCCAGCAAGCTCTTGGCAGTTTAAATGCAGTTTAAATACAATGGAGATCCAAACAGCAGGGCCCCAGCTACGTTTCTGCTCCACCCTCCACAAATGTACAGATTGTAGCACTTCCCAGCAAGCTCTGGGCAGATTAAATGCAGTTTAAATATAATGGAGATCCAACAAGCAGGGCCCCAGCTACCTTTATTCTCCACCCTCCACAAACGTACAGATTGTAGCGCTTCCCAGCAAACTCTGGGCAGTTCAAATGCAGTTTAAATAAAATGGAGATCCAAACAGCAGGGGCCCAGCTACTTTTCTGCTCCACCCTCCACAAACGTACAGATTATGGCACTTCCCAGGAAGCTCTGGGCAGTTTAAATGCACTTTAAATACAATGGAGATCCAATCAGCAGAGCCCCAGCTACGTTTCTGCACCACTGTCCAAAAACTTACAGATTGTAGCACTTCCCAGCAAGCTCTGGGCAGTTTAAATGCAGTTTAAATATAATGGAGATCCAATCAGCAGGGTGCCAGCTACGTTTCTGCTCCAGTGTCCAAAAACTTACAGATTGTAGCACTTCCCAGCAAGCTCTGGGCAGTTTAAATGCAGTTTAAATGCAGTTTAAATACAATGGAGATCCAATCAGCAGGGCCCCAGAAACCTTTCTTCACCCTCCACAAACGTACAGATTGTAGCACTTCCCACCAAGCTCTGGGCAGTTTAAATACAGTTTAAATACAATGGAGATCTAAACAGCAGGGCCCCAGCTACGTTTCGGCTCCACCCTCCACAAATGTACAGATTGTAGCACTTCCCAGCAAGCTCTGGGCAGATTAAATGCAGTTTAAATATAATGGAGATCCAATCAGCAGGGCCCCAGCTACTTTTATTCTCCACCTTCCACAAACTTACAGATTGTAGTGCTTCCCAGCAAACTCTGGGCAGTTCAAATGCAGTTTAAATAAAATGGAGATCCAAACAGCAGGGGCCCAGCTACTTTTCTGCTCCACCCTCCAAAAAACTTACAGATTATGGCACTTCCCAGCAAGCTCTGGGCAGGTTAAATGCACTTTAAATACAATGGAGATCCAATCAGCAGGGCCCCAGCTACGTTTCTGCTCCAGTGTCCAAAAAATTACAGATTGTAGCACTTCACAGCAAGCTCTGGGCAGTTTAAATGCAGTTTAAATATAATGGAGATCCAATCAGCAGGGTCCCAGCTACTTTTATTCTCCACCCTCCACAAATGTAGATTGTAGCACTTCCCAGCAAGATCCTGGCAGTTTAAATGTAGTTTAAATACAATGGAGATCCAATCAGCAGGGCCCCAGCTACATTTCTGCTCCACGCTCCACGAACTTACAGATTGTAGCACTTCCCAGCAACCTCTGGGCAGATTAAATGCAGTTTAAATACAATGGAGATCCAATCAGCAGAGCCCCAGCTACTTTTCTGCTCCACCCTCCACAAACGTATAGATTGTAGCAGTTCCCAGCAAGCTCTGGGCAGTTTAAATGCAGTTTAAATGCAGTTTAAATACAATGGAGATCCAATCAGCAGGGCCCCAGCTACGTTTCTGCTCCACCCTCAACAAATGTACAGATTGTAGCACTTCCCAGCAAGCTCTGGGCAGTTTAAATGCACTTTAAATACAATGGAGATCCAATCAGCAGGGCCCCAGCTACGTTTCTGCTCCCCCCTCAACAAACGTGCAGATTGTAGCACTTCCCAGCAAGCTCTGGGCAGATTAAATGCAGTTTAAATATAATGGAGATCCAAACAGCAGGGCCCCAGCTACTTTTATTCTCCACCCTCCACAAACTTACAGATTGTAGCGCTTCCCAGCAAACTCTGGGCAGTTCAAATGCAGTTTAAATAAAATGGAGATCCAAACAGCAGGGGCCCAGCTACGTTTCTGCTCCACCCTCCACAAACTTACAGATTGTGGCACTTCCCAGCAAGCTCTGGGCAGTTTAAATGCACTTTAAATACAATGGAGATCCAATCAGCAGGGCCCCAGCTACGTTTCTGCTCCACTGTCCAAAAACGTACAGATTGTAGCACTTCCCAGCAAGCTCTGGGCAGTTTAAATGCAGTTTAAATATAATGGAGATCGAATCAGCTCTGCGCAGTTTAAATGCGGTTTAAATGCAGTTTAAATACAATGGAGATCCAATCAGCAGGGCCCCAGATACCTTTCTTCACCCTGCACAAACTTACAGATTGTAGCACTTCCCACCAAGCTCTGGGCAGTTTAAATGCAGTTTAAATGCAGTTTAAATGCAGTTTAAATACAATGGAAATCCAAACAGCAGGGCCCCAGCTACGTTTCTGCTCCACCCTCCTCAAATGTACAGATTGTAGCACTTCCCTGCAAGCTCTGGGCAGTTTAAATGCGCTTTAAATGCAGTTAAAATACAATGGAGATCCAATCAGCAGGGCCCCAGCTACTTTTCTTCACCCTGCACAAACTTACAGATTGTAGCACTTCCCAGCAAGCTCTGGGCAGTTTAAATGCGGTTTAAATGCAGTTTAAATACAATGGAGATCCAATCAGCAGGGCCCCAGCTACTTTTCTTCACCCTGCACAAACTTACAGATTGTAGCACTTCCCACCAAGCTCTGGGCAGTTTAAATACAGTTTAAATACAATGGAGATCCAAACAGCAGGGCCCCAGCTACGTTTCGGCTCCACCCTCCAGAAATGTACAGATTGTAGCACTTCCCAGTAAGCTCTGGGCAGTTTAAATGCGGTTTAAATACAATGGAAATCCAATCAGCAGGGCCCCAGCTATGTTTCTGCTCCACCCTCCACAAATGTACAGATTGTAGCACTTCCCAGCAAGCTCTGGGCAGTTTAAATGCAGTTTAAATGCAGTTTAAATACAATGGAGATCCAATCAGCAGGGCCCCAGCTACGTTTCTTCTCCACCCTCCACAAACGTACAGATTGTAGCACTTCCCAGCAAGCTCTTGGCAGTTTAAATGCAGTTTAAATACAATGGAGATCCAAACAGCAGGGCCCCAGCTACGTTTCTGCTCCACCCTCCACAAATGTACAGATTGTAGCACTTCCCAGCAAGCTCTGGGCAGATTAAATGTGGTTTAAATATAATGGAGATCCAATCAGCAGGGCCCCAGCTACCTTTATTCTCCACCCTCCACAAACCTACAGATTGTAGCACTTCCCAGCAACCTCTGGGCAGGTTAAATGCGGTTTAAATGCAGTTTAAATACAATGGAGATCCAATCAGCAGGGCCCCAGCTACGTTTCTGCTCCACCCTCAACAAATGTACAGATTGTAGGACTTCCCAGCAAACTCTGGGCAGATTAAATGCAGTTTAAATACAATGGAGATCCAATCAGCAGAGCCCCAGCTACTTTTCTGCTCCACCCTCCACAAACGTACAGATTGTAGCAGTTCCCAGCAAGCTCTGGGCAGTTTAAATGCAGTTTAAATGCAGTTTAAATACAATGGAGATCCAATCAGCAGGGCCCCAGCTACGTTTCTGCTCCACCCTCAACAAATGTACAGATTGTAGCACTTCCCAGCAGCCGGCCAGTTTTAAATGACTTAAATTACAATTGAGATCTCAATCACAGGGCCCCAGCTACTTTCTGCTCCCCCCCTCGAACAAACGTGTCAGAATTTTAGCACTTCCCAGCAAGCTCTGGGCGATTAAACTGCGTTTAAATATAATGGAGATCCATACAGCAGGCCCCAGCTACTGCTTTTATCTCCACCCTCCACAAACTTACACATTGTAATCGCTTCCAGCAAACTCCGGGCAGTTCAAATGCAGTTTTTAAATAAAATGGAGATCCAAACAGCAGGGGCCCAGCTACTTTTCTGCTCCACCCTCCACAAACTTACAGATTGTGGCACTTCCCAGCAAGCTCTGGGCAGTTTAAATGCACTTTAAATACAATGGAGATCCAATCAGCAGGGCCCCAGCTACGTTTCTGCTCCACTGTCCAAAAACTTACAGATTGTAGCACTTCCCAGCAAGCTCTGGGCAGTTTAAATGCAGTTTAAATAAAATGGAGATCCAATCAGCAGGGCCCCAGATACTTTTCTTCACCCTGCACAAACTTACAGATTGTAGCACTTCCCACCAAGCTCTGGGCAGTTTAAATGCAGTTTAAATGCAGTTTAAATGCAGTTTAAAAACAATGGAAATCCAAACAGCAGGGCCCCAGCTACTTTTCTGCTCCACCCTCCTCAAATGTACAGATTGTAGCACTTCCCAGCAAGCTCTGGGCAGTTTAAATGCGGTTTAAATGCAGTTTAAATATAATGGAGATCCAATCAGCAGGGCCCCAGCTACTTTTCTTCACCCTGCACAAACTTACAGATTGTAGCAATTCCCAGCAAGCTCTGGGCAGTTTAAATGCGGTTTAAATGCAGTTTAAATACAATGGAGATCCAATCAGCAGGGCCCCAGCTACTTTTCTTCACCCTGCACAAACTTACAGATTGTAGCACTTCCCACCAAGCTCTGGGCAGTTTAAATACAGTTTAAATACAATGGAGATCCAAACAGCAGGGCCCCAGCTACGTTTCGGCTCCACCCTCCAGAAATGTACAGATTGTAGCACTTCCCAGTAAGCTCTGGGCAGTTTAAATGCGGTTTAAATACAATGGAAATCCAATCAGCAGGGCCCCAGCTATGTTTCTGCTCCACCCTCCACAAATGTACAGATTGTAGCACTTCCCAGCAAGCTCTGGGCAGTTTAAATGCAGTTTAAATGCAGTTTAAATACAATGGAGATCCAATCAGCAGGGCCCCACCTACTTTTCTTCACCCTGCACAAACCTACAGATTGTAGCACTTCCCAGCAAGCGGCTTGGCCAAGTTTTTTTAAATTCAGTTTAAATACAATGGAGAGCCAAAACAGCAGGGCACCCAGCTACGTTTTCTGCTCCCACTCTCCACAAATGTACAGATTGTAGCACTTCCAGCAAAGCCTGGCAGATTAAATTTGTTTTAAATTCATGTGAGATCAATCAGCAGGCCCCGCTACTTTATTCTCCCACACTCCACAAACCTACAGATTGTAGCACGTCCCAGCAACGTGCTCTTGGCATTTAAATAATGCGGTTTAAATGCAGTTTAAATACAATGGAGATCCAATCAGCAGGGCCCCAGCTACGTTTCTGCTCCACCCTCAACAAATGTACAGATTGTAGGACTTCCCAGCAAACTCTGGGCAGATTAAATGCAGTTTAAATACAATGGAGATCCAATCAGCAGAGCCCCAGCTACTTTTCTGCTCCACCCTCCACAAACGTACAGATTGTAGCAGTTCCCAGCAAGCTCTGGGCAGTTTAAATGCAGTTTAAATGCAGTTTAAATACAATGGAGATCCAATCAGCAGGGCCCCAGCTACGTTTCTGCTGCACCCTCAACAAATGTACAGATTGTAGCACTTCCCAGCAAGCTCTGGGCAGTTTAAATGCAGTTTAAATACAATGGAGATCCAATCAGCAGGGCCCCAGCTACGTTTCTGCTCCCCCCTCAACAAACGTGCAGATTGTAGCACTTCCCAGCAAGCTCTGGGCAGTTTAAATGCACTTTAAATACAATGGAGATCCAATCAGCAGGGCCCCAGCTACGTTTCTGCTCCCCCCTCAACAAACGTGCAGATTGTAGCACTTCCCAGCAAGCTCTGGGCAGATTAAATGCAGTTTAAATATAATGGAGATCCAAACAGCAGGGCCCCAGCTACTTTTATTCTCCACCCTCCACAAACTTACAGATTGTAGCGCTTCCCAGCAAACTCTGGGCAGTTCAAATGCAGTTTAAATAAAATGGAGATCCGAACAGCAGGGGCCCAGCTACGTTTCTGCTCCACCCTCCACAAACTTACAGATTGTGGCACTTCCCAGCAAGCTCTGGGCAGTTTAAATGCACTTTAAATACAATGGAGATCCAATCAGCAGGGCCCCAGCTACGTTTCTGCTCCACTGTCCAAAAACGTACAGATTGTAGCACTTCCCAACAAGCTCTGGGCAGTTTAAATGCAGTTTAAATATAAAGGAGATCGAATCAGCTCTGCGCAGTTTAAATGCGGTTTAAATGCAGTTTAAATACAATGGAGATCCAATCAGCAGGGCCCCAGATACCTTTCTTCACCCTGCACAAACTTACAGATTGTAGCACTTCCCACCAAGCTCTGGGCAGTTTAAATGCAGTTTAAATGCAGTTTAAATGCAGCTTAAATACAATGGAAATCCAAACAGCAGGGCCCCAGCTACGTTTCTGCTCCACCCTCCTCAAATGTACAGATTGTAGCACTTCCCTGCAAGCTCTGGGCAGTTTAAATGCGCTTTAAATGCAGTTAAAATACAATGGAGATCCAATCAGCAGGGCCCCAGCTACTTTTCTTCACCCTGCACAAACTTACAGATTGTAGCACTTCCCAGCAAGCTCTGGGCAGTTTAAATGCGGTTTAAATGCAGTTTAAATACAATGGAGATCCAATCAGCAGGGCCCCAGATACTTTTCTTCACCCTCCACAAACTTACAGATTGTAGCACTTCCCACCAAGCTCTGGGCAGTTTAAATACAGTTTAAATACAATGGAGATCCAAACAGCAGGGCCCCAGCTATGTTTTGGCTCCACCCTCCAGAAATGTACAGATTGTAGCACTTCCCAGTAAGCTCTGGGCAGTTTAAATGCGGTTTAAATACAATGGAAATCCAATCAGCAGGGCCCCAGCTATGTTTCTGCTCCACCCTCCACAAATGTACAGATTGTAGCACTTCCCAGCAAGCTCTGGGCAGTTTAAATGCAGTTTAAATGCAGTTAAATACAATGGAGATCCAATCAGCAGGGCCCCAGCTACGTTTCTTCTCCACCCTCCACAAACGTACAGATTGTAGCACTTCCCAGCAAGCTCTTGGCAGTTTAAATGCAGTTTAAATACAATGGAGTCCAAACAGCAGGGCACCAATCTACGTTCTGCTCCACCCTCCACAAACTTACTGATTGTAGCACTTCCCAGCAAGCTCTGGGAAGATTAAATGCGGTTTAAATGTAGTTTAAATACAATGGAGATCCAATCAGCAGGGCCCCAGCTACGTTTCTTCTCCACCCTCCACAAACGTACAGATTGTAGCACTTCCCAGCAAACTCTGGGCAATTTAAATGCAGTTTAAATACAATGGAGATCCAATCAGCAGGGCCCCAGATACTTTTCTTCACCCTGCACAAACTTAGAGATTGTAGCACTTCCCACCAAGCTCTGGGCAGTTTAAATACAGTTTAAATACAATGGAGATCCAATCAGCAGGGGCCCAGCTACGTTTCTGCTCCCCCCTCCACAAACGTGCATATTGTAGCACTTCCCAGCAAGCTCTGGGCAGATTAAATGCAGTTTCAATATAATGGAGATCCAAACAGCAGGGCCCCAGCTACGTTTCGCCTCCACCCTCCAAAAACTTACAGATTGTAGCACTTCCCAGCAAGCTCTCGGCAGTTTAAATGCAGTTTAAATACAATGGAGATCCAATCAGCAGGACCCCAGCTACGTTTCTTCTCCCCCCTCCACAAACGTGCAGATTGTAGCACTTCCCAGCAAGCTTTGGGCAGATTAAATGCAGTTTAAATATAATGGAGATCCAATCAGCAGGGCCCCAGCTACTTTTATTCTCCACCCTCCACAAACTTACAGATTGTAGCGCTTCCCAGCAAACTCTGGGCAGTTCAAATGCAGTTTAAATAAAATGGAGATCCAAACAGCAGGGGCCCAGCTACTTTCTGCTCCACCCTCCACAAACGTGCAGATTGTAGCACTTCCTAGCAAACTCTGGGCAATTTAAATGCAGTTTAAATAAAATGGAGATCCAATCTGTGTTATCCAATCCTGGGGCTGGCAGGGCAAGGGGTCCCCTTGGTTATACTCGGGGATTAGGATGAAATCCAGGCTGTGCACCACCCGAAAGGGGGCAAACCCGGTTCTACTGTGCACCGCGTTGTTGTATGCCACTTCCGCGAATGGCAGGAAGTCAACACAGTCCATCTGCTGGTACGACACGTAGCTCTGTAGGTAATGCTCCACCATCACGTTTGGGCGTTCCGCTGCTCCATTGGGATGATACGTCGATCTGAGACCCTGAGACGATCCGATGCAGCGGATAAATGTCCACTCCACCCTCCACAAAAGTACAGATTGTAGCACTACCCAGCAAGCTCTGGGCAGTTTAAATGCAGTTTAAATACAATGGAGATCCAATCAGCAGGGCCCCAGCTACATTTCTGCTCCACCCTCCAAAAACTTACAGATTGTAGCACTTCCCAGCAACCTCTGGGCAGTTTAAATGCAGTTGAAATACAATGAAGATCCAAACAGCAGGGCCCCAGCTACGTTTCTGCTCCACCCTCCACAAACTTACAGATTGTAGCACTTCTCAGCAAGCTCTGGGCAGATTAAATGCAGTTTAAATACAATGGAGATCCAATCAGCAGGGCCCCAGCTACTTTTCTGCTCCACCCTCCATAAATGTACAGATTGTAGCACTTCCCAGCAAGCTCTGGGCAGTTTAAATGCAGTTTAAATACAATGGAAATCCAATCAGCAGGGCCCCAGCTATGTTTCTGCTCCACCCTCCACAAATATACAAATTGTAGCAATTCCCAGCAAGCTCTGGGCAGTTTAAATGCAGTTTAAATGCAGTTTAAATACAATGGAGATCCAATCAGCAGGGCCCCAGCTACGTTTCTTCTCCACCCTCCACAAACGTACAGATTGTAGCACTTCCCAGCAAGCTCTGGGCAGTTTAAATGCAGTTTAAATGCAGTTTAAATACAATGGAGATCCAAACAGCAGGGCCCCAGCTACTTTTCTGCTCCACCCTCCACAAACGTACAGATTGTAGCAGTTCCCAGCAAGCTCTGGGCAGTTTAAATGGAGTTTAAATGCAGTTTAAATACAATGGAGATCCAATCAGCAGGGCCCCAGCTACGTTTCTGCTCCACCCTCCACAAATGTACAGATTGTAGCACTTCCCAGCAAGCTCTGGGCAGTTTAAATGCACTTTAAATGCAGTTTAAAATACAATGGAGAATCAATCGCAGGGCCCCAGATAACTTTGTAAAACAGCACAAACTTACAGATTGTAGCACTTACCACAAGCTCTGGGCAGTTTAAATACATTTTAAATACAATGAGATCAAAACAGCAGGGCCCCAGCTAAGTTTCGGCTCCACCATCCACAAATGTACAGATTGTAGCACTTACAGCAAGCTTGGGCAGTTTAATGCAGTTTAAATACAATGGAAAATCAATCAGCAGGGACCCCAGCTCTGTTTCTGCGCACCCTCAAAAAATATACAGATTTTAGCAATTCCCCAGCAAGCTCTGGGCAGGTTTAATGCAGTTTAAATGCAGTGTAAATACATGAGATCCAATCAGCAGGCGCCCCAGCTAAGGTTCTTCCCACCCTCACAAACGTAAAGATTGTAGCACTTCCCGAAGCTCTGGGCAGTTTAATGCAGTTTAAAGCAGTTAAAACAATGGAGATTCAAACAGCAGGGCCCAGCTACTTTTACTGCTCCACCCTCCACCAAATGTTACAGAGTGTAGCAGTTACCAGCAAGCTCTGGGCAGTTAAAGGAGTTTAAATGCAGTTTAGAAAACAATGAAGATCAATCAGCAGGGGCCCCGATACGTTTTCTGCCTCACCCTCCACAAATGTACAGATGTAGCACTTTCCCAGCAAGCTCTGGGCAGTTTAAATGCGTTTTAAGCAGTTTCACACAAGGAGATCCAATCAGCAGTGCCCCAGATACCTTTGTTCACCTGCACAAACTACAGATTGTAGCACTTCCCAGCAAGCCCTGGTCAGTTTAAATGCGGTTTTAATGCAGTTTAAATACAATGGAGATCCAATCAGCAGGGCCCCAGATACCTTTCTTCACCCTGCACAAACTTAAGATTGTAGCACTTCCCAGCAAGCTCTGGGCAGTTTAAATGCAGTTTTAATGCAGTTTAAATGCAATGGAAATCCAATCAGCAGGGCCCCAGCTACGTTTCTGCTCCACCCTCCACAAACGTGCAGATTGTAGCAGTTCCCAGCAAGCTCTGGGAAGATTAAATGCGGTTTAAATGCAGTTTAAATACAATGGTGATCCAATCAGCAGGGCCCCAGCTACGTTTCTGCTCCACCCTCCACAAACGTGCAGATTGTAGCACTTCCCAGCAAGCTCTGGGCACATTAAATGCAGTTTAAATATAATGGAGATCCAATCAGCAGGGCCCCAGCTACTTTTATTCTCCACCCTCCACAAACTTACAGATTGTAGCGCTTCCCAGCAAACTCTGGGCAGTTAAAATGCAGTTTAAATATAATGGAGATCCAATCAGCAGGGCCCCAGATACTTTTCTTCACCCTGCACAAACTTACAGATTGTAGCACTTCCCAACAAGCTCTGGGCAGTTTAAATACAGTTTAAATACAATGAAGATCCAAACAGCAGGGCCCCAGCTACGTTTCTGCTCCACCCTCCACAAATGTACAGATTGTAGCACTTCCCAGCAAGCTCTGGGCAGTTTAAATGCACTTTAAATACAATGGAGATCCAATCAGCAGGGCCCCAGCTACGTTTCTGCTCCACTGTCCAAAAACGTACAGATTGTAGCACTTCCCAGCAAGCACTGGGCAGTTTAAATGCAGTTTAAATATAATGGAGATCCAATCAGCAGGACCCCAGATACGTTTCTTCTCCCCCCTCCACAAACGTGCAGATTGTAGCACTTCCCAGCAAACTCTGGGCAGTTAAAATGCAGTTTAAATATAATGGAGATCCAATCAGCAGGGCCCCAGATACTTTTCTTCACCCTGCACAAACTTACAGATTGTAGCACTTCCCAACAAGCTCTGGGCAGTTTAAATACAGTTTAAATACAATGAAGATCCAAACAGCAGGGCCCCAGCTACGTTTCGGCTCCACCCTCCACAAATGTACAGATTGTAGCACTTCCCAGCAAGCTCTGGGCAGTTTAAATGCACTTTAAATACAATGGAGATCTAATCAGCAGGGCCCCAGCTACGTTTCTGCTCCCCCCTCAACAAACGTGCAGATTGTAGCACTTCCCAGCAAGCTCTGGGCAGATTAAATGCAGTTTAAATATAATGGAGATCCAAACAGCAGGGCCCCAGCTACTTTTCTGCTCCACCCTCCACAAACGTACAGATTATGGCACTTCCCAGCAAGCTCTGGGCAGTTTAAATGCACTTTAAATACAATGGAGATCCAATCAGCAGGGCCCCAGCTACGTTTCTGCTCCACTGTCCAAAAACTTACAGATCGTAGCACTTCCCAGCAAGCACTGGGCAGTTTAAATGCAGTTTAAATATAATGGAGATCCAATCAGCAGGACCCCAGATACGTTTCTTCTCCCCCCTCCACAAACGTGCAGATTGTAGCACTTCCCAGCAAGCTCTGGGCACATTAAATGCAGTTTAAATATAATGGAGATCCAATCAGCAGGGCCCCAGCTACTTTTATTCTCCACCCTCCACAAACTTACAGATTGTAGCGCTTCCCAGCAAACTCTGGGCAGTTAAAATGCAGTTTAAATAAAATGGAGATCGAAACAGCAGGGGCCCAGCTACTTTTCTGCTCCACCCTCCACAAACTTACAGATTATGGCACTTCCCAGCAAGCTCTGGGCAGTTTAAATGCACTTTAAATACAATGGAGATCCAATCAGCAGGGTCTCAGCTACGTTTCTGCTCCACTGTCCAAAAACTTACAGATTGTAGCACTTCCCAGCAAGCTCTGGGCAGTTTAAATACAGTTGAAATACAATGAAGATCCAAACAGCAGGGCCCCAGCTACGTTTCTGCTCCACCCTCCACAAACGTACAGATTGTAGCAGTTCCCAGCAAGCTCTGGGCAGTTTAAATGGAGTTTAAATGCAGTTTAAATACAATGGAGATCCAATCAGCAGGGCCTCAGCTACGTTTCTGCTCCACCCTCAACAAATGTACAGATTGTAGCACTTCCCAGCAAGCTCTCGGCAGTTTAAATGCAGTTTAAATACAATGGAGATCCAATCAGCAGGACCACAGCTACGTTTCTGCTCCACCCTCCTCAAATGTACAGATTGTAGCACTTCCCAGCAAGCTCTGGGAAGTTTAAATGCAGTTTAAATGCAGTTTAAATACAATGGAGATCCAATCAGCAGGCCCCCAGCTACGTTTCTGCTCCACCCTCAACAAATGTACAGATTGTAGCACTTCCCAGCAAGCTCTGGGCAGTTTAAATGCACTTTAAATACAATGGAGATCCAATCAGCAGGGCCCCAGCTACGTTTCTGCTCCCCCCTCAACAAACGTGCAGATTGTAGCACTTCCCAGCAAGCTCTGGGCAGATTAAATGCAGTTTAAATATAATGGAGATCCAAACAGCAGGGCCCCAGCTACGTTTCTGCTCCACCCTCCAAAAACGTACAGATTGTAGCACTTCCCAGCAAGCTCTCGGCAGTTTAAATGCAGTTTAAATACAATGGAGATCCAATCAGCAGGACCCCAGCTATTTTTCTGCTCCCCCCTCCACAAACGTGCAGATTGTAGCACTTCCCAGCAAGCTCTGGGCACATTAAATGCAGTTTAAATATAATGGAGATCCAATCAGCAGGGCCCCAGCTACTTTTATTCTCCACCCTCCACAAACTTACAGATTGTAGCGCTTCCCAGCAAACTCTGGGCAGTTCAAATGCAGTTTAAATAAAATGGAGATCCAAACAGCAGGGCCCCAGTTACGTTTTGGCTCCACCCTCCAAAAACGTACAGATTGTAGCACTTCCGAGCAAGCTATCGGCAGTTTAAATGCAGTTTAAATACAATGGAGATCCAATCAGCAAGACCCCAGCTATGTTTCTGCTCCTCCCTCCACAAACGTGCAGATTGTAGCACTTCCCACCAAGCTATGGGCAGATTAAATGCAGTTTAAATATAATGGAGATCCAATCAGCAGGGCCCCAGCTACTTTTATTCTCCACCCTCCACAAACTTACAGATTGTAGCGCTTCCCAGCAAACTCTGGGCAGTTCAAATGCAGTTTAAATAAAATGGAGATCCAAACAGAAGGGCCCAGCTACTTTTCTGCTCCACCCTCCACAAACTTACAGATTATGGCACTTCCCAGCAAGCTCTGGGCAGCTTAAATGCACTTTAAATACAATGGAGATCCAATCAGCAGGGCCCCAGCTAAGTTTCTGCTCCACTGTCCAAAAACGTACAGATTGTAGCACTTCCAAGCAAGCTCTGGGCAGTTTAAATGCAGTTTAAATATAATGGAGATCCAATCAGCAGGACCCCAGCTAGTTTTATTCTCCACCCTCCACAAATGTAGATTGTAACACTTCCCAGCAAGATCCTGGCAGTTTAAATGTAGTTTAAATACAATGGAGATCCAATCAGCAGGGCCCCACCTACATTTCTGCTCCACGGTCCACGAACCTACAGATTGTAGCACTTCCCAGCAACCTCTGGGCAGATTAAATGCAGTTTAAATACAATGGAGATCCAATCAGCAGAGCCCCAGCTACTTTTCTGCTCCACCATCCACAAACGTACAGATTGTAGCAGTTCCCAGCAAGCTCTGGGCAGTTTAAATGCGGTTTAAATGCAGTTTAAATACAATGGAGATCCAATCAGCAGGGCCCCAGCTACTTTTCTTCACCCTGCACAAACTTTCAGATTGTAGCACTTCCCAGCAAGCTCTGGGCAGTTTAAATGCAGTTGAAATACAATGGAGGTCCAATCAGCAGGGCCCCAGCTACGTTTCGGCTCCACCCTCCACAAATGTACAGATTGTAGCACTTCCCAGCAAGATCTGGGCAGTTTAAATGCGGTTTAAATTCAGTTTAAATATAATGGAGATCCAATCAACAGGGCCCCAGCTACTTTTATTCTCCACCCTCCACAAAGATAGATTGTAGCACTTCCCAGCAAGCTCTGGGCAGTTTAAATGCAGTTTAAATGCAATGGAGATCAATGGAGATCCAATCAGCAGAGCCCCAGCTACTTTTCTGCTCCACCCTCCACAACCGTACAGATTGTAGCACTTCCCAGCAAGATCTGGGCAGTTTAAATGCAGTTTAAATGCAGTTTAAATACAATGGAAATCCAATCAGCAGGGCCCCAGCTACGTTTCTGCTCCACCCTCCACAAATGTACAGATTGTAGCACTTCCCAGCAAGCCCTGGTCAGTTTAAATGCGGTTTTAATGCAGTTTAAATACAATGGAGATCCAATCAGCAGGGCCCCAGATACTTTTCTTCACCCTGCACAAACTTAAGATTGTAGCACTTCCCACCAAGCTCTGGGCAGTTTAAATAAACTTTAAATACAATGGAGATCCAAACAGCAGGGCTCCAGCTACGTTTCTGCTCCACCCTCCACAAATGTACAGATTGTAGCACTTCCCAGCAAGCTCTGGGCAGTTTAAATGCAGTTTTAATGCAGTTTAAATACAATGGAAATCCAATCAGCAGGGCCCCAGCTACGTTTCTTCTACACCCTCCACAAACGTGCAGATTGTAGCACTTCCCAGCAAGCTCTGGGAAGATTAAATGCGGTTTAAATGCAGTTTAAATACAATGGTGATCCAATCAGCAGGACCACAGCTACGTTTCTGCTCCACCCTCCTCAAATGTACAGATTGTAGCACTTCCCAGCAAGCTTTGGGCAGTTTAAATGCAGTTTAAATGCAGTTTAAATACAATGGAGATCCAATCAGCAGGGCCCCAGCTACGTTTCTGCTCCACCCTCCTCAAATGTACAGATTGTAGCACTTCCCAGCAAGCCCTGGTCAGTTTAAATGCGGTTTTAATGCAGTTTAAATACAATGGAGATCCAATCAGCAGGGCCCCAGATACTTTTCTTCACCCTGCACAAACTTAAGATTGTAGCACTTCCCACCAAGCTCTGGGCAGTTTAAATGCAGTTTAAATAAACTTTAAATACAATGGAGATCCAAACAGCAGGGCTCCAGCTACGTTTCTGCTCCACCGTCCTCAAATGTACAGATTCTAGCACTTCCCAGCAAGCTCTGGGCAGTTTAAATGCGGTTTAAATGCAGTTTAAATACAATGGAGATCCAATCAGCATTGCCCCAGCTACTTTTCTTCACCCTGCACAAACTTTCAGATTGTAGTACTTACCAGCAAGCTCTGGGCAGTTTAAATGCAGTTGAAATACAATGGAGGTCCAATCAGCAGGGCCCCAGCTACGTTTCGGCTCCACCCTCCACAAATGTACAGATTGTAGCACTTCCCAGCAAGATCTGGGCAGTTTAAATGCGGTTTAAATTCAGTTTAAATATAATGGAGATCCAATCAACAGGGCCCCAGCTACTTTTATTCTCCACCCTCCACAAAGATAGATTGTAGCACTTCCCAGCAAGCTCTGGGCAGTTTAAATGCAGTTTAAATACAATGGAGATCCAATCAGCAGAGCCCCAGCTACTTTTCTGCTCCACCCTCCACAACCGTACAGATTGTAGCACTTCCCAGCAAGATCTGGGCAGTTTAAATGCAGTTTAAATGCAGTTTAAATACAATGGAAATCCAATCAGCAGGGCCCCAGCTATGTTTTTGCTCCACCCTCCACAAATGTACAGATTGTAGCACTTCCCAGCAAGCCCTGGTCAGTTTAAATGCGGTTTTAATGCAGTTTAAATACAATGGAGATCCAATCAGCAGGGCCCCAGATACTTTTCTTCACCCTGCACAAACTTAAGATTGTAGCACTTCCCACCAAGCTCTGGGCAGTTTAAATAAACTTTAAATACAATGGAGATCCAAACAGCAGGGCTCCAGCTACGTTTCTGCTCCACCCTCCTCAAATGTACAGATTGTAGCACTTCCCAGCAAGCTCTGGGCTGTTTAAATGCAGTTTAAATGCAGTTTAAATACAATGGAGATCCAATCAGCAGGGCTCCAGCTACGTTTCTGCTCCACCCTCCTCAAATGTACAGATTGTAGCACTTCCCAGCAAGCCCTGGTCAGTTTAAATGCGGTTTTAATGCAGTTTAAATACAATGGAGATCCAATCAGCAGGACCACAGCTACGTTTCTGCTCCACCCTCCTCAAATGTACAGATTGTAGCACTTCCCAGCAAGCTCTGGGCAGTTTAAATGCAGTTTAAATGCAGTTTAAATACAATGGAGATCCAATCAGCAGGGCCCCAGCTACGTTTCTGCTCCACCCTCCACAAACGTACAGATTGTAGCACTTCCCAGCAAGCTCTGGTCAGTTTAAATGCGGTTTAAATGCAGTTTAAATACAATGGAGATCCAATCAGCAGGGCCCCAGCTACGTTTCTCTTCACCCTCCACAAACTTACAGATTGTAGCACTTCCCACCAAGCTCTGGGCAGTTTAAATAAACTTTAAATACAATGGAGATCCAAACAGCAGGGCTCCAGCTACTTTTCTGCTCCACCCTCCACAAATGTACAGATTGTAGCACTTCCCAGCAAGCTCTGGGCAGTTTAAATGCAGTTTTAATGCAGTTTAAATACAATGGAAATCCAATCAGCAGGACCCCAGCTACGTTTCTGCTCCACCCTCCACAAACGTGCAGATTGTAGCACTTCCCAGCAAGCTCTGGGAAGATTAAATGCGGTTTTAATGCAGTTTAAATACAATGGAGATCCAATCAGCAGGGCCCCAGCTAGTTTTATTCTCCACCCTCCACAAACTTACAGATTGTAGCGCTTCCCAGCAAACTCTGGGCAGTTAAAATGCAGTTTAAATATAATGGAGATCCAATCAGCAGGGCCCCAGATACTTTTCTTCACCCTGCACAAACTTACAGATTGTAGCACTTCCCAACAAGCTCTGGGCAGTTTAAATACAGTTTAAATACAATGAAGATCCAAACAGCAGGGCCCCAGCTACGTTTCGGCTCCACCCTCCACAAATGTACAGATTGTAGCACTTCCCAGCAAGCTCTGGGCAGTTTAAATGCACTTTAAATACAATGGAGATCTAATCAGCAGGGCCCCAGCTACGTTTCTGCTCCCCCCTCAACAAACGTGCAGATTGTAGCACTTCCCAGCAAGCTCTGGGCAGATTAAATGCAGTTTAAATATAATGGAGATCCAAACAGCAGGGCCCCAGCTACTTTTCTGCTCCACCCTCCACAAACTTACAGATTAAGGCACTTCCCAGCAAGCTCTGGGCAGTTTAAATGCACTTTAAATACAATGGAGATCCAATCAGCAGGGCCCCAGCTACGTTTCTGCTCCACTGTCCAAAAACTTACAGATTGTAGCACTTCCCAGCAAGCACTGGGCAGTTTAAATGCAGTTTAAATATAATGGAGATCCAATCAGCAGGACCCCAGATACGTTTCTTCTCCCCCCTCCACAAACGTGCAGATTGTAGCACTTCCCAGCAAGCTCTGGGCACATTAAATGCAGTTTAAATATAATGGAGATCCAATCAGCAGGGCCCCAGCTACTTTTATTCTCCACCCTCCACAAACTTACAGATTGTAGCGCTTCCCAGCAAACTCTGGGCAGTTAAAATGCAGTTTAAATAAAATGGAGATCGAAACAGCAGGGGCCCAGCTACTTTTCTGCTCCACCCTCCACAAACTTACAGATTATGGCACTTCCCAGCAAGCTCTGGGCAGTTTAAATGCACTTTAAATACAATGGAGATCCAATCAGCAGGGTCTCAGCTACGTTTCTGCTCCACTGTCCAAAAACTTACAGATTGTAGCACTTCCCAGCAAGCTCTGGGCAGTTTAAATACAGTTGAAATACAATGAAGATCCAAACAGCAGGGCCCCAGCTACGTTTCTGCTCCACCCTCCACAAACGTACAGATTGTAGCAGTTCCCAGCAAGCTCTGGGCAGTTTAAATGGAGTTTAAATGCAGTTTAAATACAATGGAGATCCAATCAGCAGGGCCTCAGCTACGTTTCTGCTCCACCCTCAACAAATGTACAGATTGTAGCACTTCCCAGCAAGCTCTGGGCAGATTAAATGCAGTTTAAATATAATGGAGATCCAAACAGCAGGGCCCCAGCTACGTTTCGGCTCCACCCTCCAAAAACGTACAGATTGTAGCACTTCCCAGCAAGCTCTGGGCAGTTTAAATGCACTTTAAATACAATGGAGATGCAATCAGCAGGGACCCAGCTACGTTTCTGCTCCCCCCTCAACAAACGTGCAGATTGTAGCACTTCCCAGCAAGCTCTGGGCAGATTAAATGAAGTTTAAATATAATGGAGATCCAAACAGCAGGGCCCCAGCTACGTTTCGGCTCCACCCTCCAAAAACGTACAGATTGTAGCACTTCCCAGCAAGCTCTCGGCAGTTTAAATGCAGTTTAATTACAATGGAGATCCAATCAGCAGGACCACAGCTACGTTTCTGCTCCACCCTCCTCAAATGTACAGATTGTAGCACTTCCCAGCAAGCTCTGGGCAGTTTAAATGCAGTTTAAATACAATGGAGATCCAATCAGCAGGGCCCCAGCTACGTTTCTGCTCCACCCTCCTCAAATGTACAGATTGTAGCACTTCCCAGCAAGCCCTGGTCAGTTTAAATGCGGTTTTAATGCAGTTTAAATACAATGGAGATCCAATCAGCAGGGCCCCAGATACTTTTCTTCACCCTCCACAAACTTACAGATTGTAGCACTTCCCACCAAGCTCTGGGCAGTTTAAATAAACTTTAAATACAATGGAGATCCAAACAGCAGGGCTCCAGCTACGTTTCTGCTCCACCCTCCACAAATGTACAGATTGTAGCACTTCCCAGCAATCTCTGGGCAGTTTAAATGCAGTTTTAACGCAGTTTAAATACAATGGAAATCCAATCAGCAGGGCCCCAGCTACGTTTCTGCTCCACCCTCCACAAACGTGCAGATTGTAGCACTTCCCAGCAAGCTCTAGGAAGATTAAATGCGGTTTTAATGCAGTTTAAATACAATGGAGATCCAATCAGCAGGGCCCCAGATACTTTTCTTCACCCTGCACAAACTTAAGATTGTAGCACTTCCCACCAAGCTCTGTGCAGTTTAAATAAACTTTAAATACAATGGAGATCCAAACAGCAGGGCTCCAGCTACGTTTCTGCTCCACCCTCCACAAATGTACAGATTGTAGCACTTCCCAGCAAGCTCTGGGCAGTTTAAATGCAGTTTTAATGCAGTTTAAATACAATGGAAATCCAATCAGCAGGGCCCCAGCTACGTTTCTTCTACACCCTCCACAAACGTGCAGATTGTAGCACTTCCCAGCAAGCTCTGGGAAGATTAAATGCGGTTTAAATGCAGTTTAAATACAATGGTGATCCAATCAGCAGGACCACAGCTACGTTTCTGCTCCACCCTCCTCAAATGTACAGATTGTAGCACTTCCCAGCAAGCTTTGGGCAGTTTAAATGCAGTTTAAATGCAGTTTAAATACAATGGAGATCCAATCAGCAGGGCCCCAGCTACGTTTCTGCTCCACCCTCCTCAAATGTACAGATTGTAGCACTTCCCAGCAAGCCCTGGTCAGTTTAAATGCGGTTTTAATGCAGTTTAAATACAATGGAGATCCAATCAGCAGGGCCCCAGATACCTTTCTTCACCCTGCACAAACTTAAGATTGTAGCACTTCCCAGCAAGCTCTGGGCAGTTTAAATGCAGTTTTAATGCAGTTTAAATGCAATGGAAATCCAATCAGCAGGGCCCCAGCTACGTTTCTGCTCCACCCTCCACAAACGTGCAGATTGTAGCAGTTCCCAGCAAGCTCTGGGAAGATTAAATGCGGTTTAAATGCAGTTTAAATACAATGGTGATCCAATCAGCAGGGCCCCAGCTACGTTTCTGCTCCACCCTCCACAAACGTGCAGATTGTAGCACTTCCCAGCAAGCTCTGGGCACATTAAATGCAGTTTAAATATAATGGAGATCCAATCAGCAGGGCCCCAGCTACTTTTATTCTCCACCCTCCACAAACTTACAGATTGTAGCGCTTCCCAGCAAACTCTGGGCAGTTAAAATGCAGTTTAAATAAAATGGAGATCGAAACAGCAGGGGCCCAGCTACTTTTCTGCTCCACCCTCCACAAACTTACAGATTATGGCACTTCCCAGCAACCTCTGGGCAGTTTAAATGCACTTTAAATACAATGGAGATCCAATCAGCAGGGTCCCAGCTACGTTTCTGCTCCACTGTCCAAAAACTTACAGATTGTAGCACTTCCCAGCAAGCTCTGGGCAGTTTAAATACAGTTGAAATACAATGAAGATCCAAACAGCAGGGCCCCAGCTACGTTTCTGCTCCACCCTCCACAAACGTACAGATTGTAGCAGTTCCCAGCAAGCTCTGGGCAGTTTAAATGGAGTTTAAATGCAGTTTAAATACAATGGAGATCCAATCAGCAGGGCCTCAGCTACGTTTCTGCTCCACCCTCAACAAATGTACAGATTGTAGCACTTCCCAGCAAGCTCTGGGCAGTTTAAAGGCGTTTTAAATGCAGTTTAAATACAATGGAGATCCAATCAGCAGGGCCCCAGATACTTTTCTTCACCCTGCACAAACTTACAGATTGTAGCACTTCCCACCAAGCTCTGGGCAGTTTAAATACAGTTTAAATACAATGGAGATCCAAACAGCAGGGCCCCAGCTACGTTTCGGCTCCACCCTCCACAAATGTACAGATTGTAGCACTTCCCAGCAAGCTCTGGGCAGTTTAAATGCACTTTAAATACAATGGAGATGCAATCAGCAGGGCCCCAGCTACATTTCTGCTCCCCCCTCAACAAACGTGCAGATTGTAGCACTTCCCAGCAAGCTCTGGGCAGATTAAATGCAGTTTAAATATAATGGAGATCCAACCAGCAGGGCCCCAGCTACGTTTCGGCTCCACCCTCCAAAAACGTACAGATTGTAGCACTTCCCAGCAAGCTCTCGGCAGTTTAAATGCAGTTTAAATACAATGGAGATCCAATCTGCAGGACCCCAGCTACGTTTCTGCTCCCCCCTCCACAAACGTGCAGATTGTAGCACTTCCCAGCAAGCTCTGGGCAGATTAAATGCAGTTTAAATATAATGGAGATCCAATCAGCAGGGCCCCAGCTACTTTTATTCTCCACCCTCCACAAACGTACAGATTGTAGCGCTTCCCAGCAAACTCTGGGCAGTTCAAATGCAGTTTAAATAAAATGGAGATCCAAACAGCAGGGCCCCAGTTACGTTTCGGCTCCACCCTCCAAAAACGTACAGATTGTAGCACTTCCGAGCAAGCTATCGGCAGTTTAAATGCAGTTTAAATACAATGGAGATCCAATCAGCAAGACCCCAGCTATGTTTCTGCTCCTCCCTCCACAAACGTGCAGATTGTAGCACTTCCCACCAAGCTATGGGCAGATTAAATGCAGTTTAAATATAATGGAGATCCAATCAGCAGGGCCCCAGCTACTTGTATTCTCCACCCTCCACAAACTTACAGATTGTAACGCTTCCCAGCAAACTCTGGGCAGTTCAAATGCAGTTTAAATAAAATGGAGATCCAAACAGCAGGGGCCCAGCTACTTTTCTGCTCCACCCTCCACAAACTTACAGATTATGGCACTTCCCAGCAAGCTCTGGGCAGCTTAAATGCACTTTAAATACAATGGAGATCCAATCAGCAGGGCCCCAGCTACGTTTCTGCTCCTCTGTCCAAAAACGTACAGATTGTAGCACTTCCAAGCAAGCTCTGGGCAGTTTAAATGCAGTTTAAATATAATGGAGATCCAATCAGCAGGACCCCAGCTAGTTTTATTCTCCACCCTCCACAAATGTAGATTGTAACACTTCCCAGCAAGATCCTGGCAGTTTAAATGTAGTTTAAATACTATGGAGATCCAATCAGCAGGGCCCCACCTACATTTCTGCTCCACGGTCCACAAACTTACAGATTGTAGCACTTCCCAGCAAGCTCTGGGCAGTTTAAATGCAGTTGAAATACAATGGAGATCCAAACAGCAGGGCCCCAGCTACGTTTCGGCTCCACCATCCACAAATGTACAGATTTTAGCACTTCCCAGCAAGCTCTGGGCAATTTAAATGCGGTTTAAATGCAGTATAAATAAAATGGAGGTCCAATCAGCAGGGCCCCAGCTACGTTTCTGCTCCACCCTCCACAAACTTACAGATTGTAGCGCTTCCCAGCAACCTCTGGGCAGATTAAATGCAGTTTAAATACAATGTTGATCCAATCAGCAGGGCCCCAGCTACGTTTCTGCTCCACCCTCCACAAACGTACAGATTGTAGCACTTCCCAGCAAGCTCTGGGCAGATTAAATGCAGTTTAAATGCAGTTTAAATACAATAGAGATCCAATCAGCAGGGCCCCAGCTACGTTTCTGTTCCACCCTCCACAAACGTACAGATTGTAGCACTTCCCAGCAAGCTCTGGGCAGATTAAATGCAGTTTAAATACAATGGAGATCCAATCAGCAGAGCCCCAGCTACTTTTCTGCTCCACCCTCCACAAACGTACAGATTGTATCACTTCCCACCAAGCTCTGGGCAGTTCAAATGCCGTTTAAATGCAGTTTAAATACAATAGAGATCCAATCAGCAGGGCCCCAGCTACGTTTCTGCTCCACCCTCAACAAACGTACAGATTGTAGAACTTCCCAGCAAGCTCTGAGCAGTTTAAATGCAGTTTAAATGCAGTTTAAATACAATGGAAATCCAATCAGCAGGGCCCCAGCTACGTTTCTGCTCCACCCTCAACAAACGTACAGATTGTAGCACTTCCCACCAAGCTCTGGGCAGTTTAAATGTAGTTGAAATACAATGGAGATCCAAACAGCAGGGCCCCAGCTACGTTTCGGCTCCACCCTCCACAAATGTACAGATTGTAGAAGTTCCCAGCAAGCTCTGGGCAGTTTAAATGCATTTTAAATACGATGGAGATCCAATCAGCAGAGCCCCAGCTACTTTTCTTCACCCTGCAGAAATGTACACATTGCAGCACTTCCCAGCAAGCTCTGGGCAACTTAAATGCGGTTTAAATGCTGTTTAAATACAATGGAGATCCAATCAGCATGGCCCCAGCTACTTTTCTTTACCCTGCACAAACTTACAGATTGTAGCACTTCCCACCAAGCTCTGGGCAGTTTAAATGCAGTTGAAATACAATGGAGATCCAAACAGCAGGGCCCCAGCTACGTTTCGGCTCCACCCTCCACAAATGTACAGATTGTAGAAGTTCCCAGCAAGCTCTGGGCAGTTTAAATGCATTTTAAATACGATGGAGATCCAATCAGCAGGGCCCCAGCTACTTTTCTTCACCCTGCAGAAATGTACAGATTGCAGCACTTCCCAGCAAGCTCTGGGCAACTTAAATGCGGTTTAAATGCAGTTTAAATACAATGGAGATCCAATCAGCAGAGCCCCAGCTACGTTTCTTCTCCACCCTCAACAAACGTACAGATTTTAGCAGTTCCCAGCAAGCTCAGGGCAGTTTAAATGCAGTTTAAATGCAGTTTAAATACAATGGAAATCCAATCAGCAGCGCCCCAGCTACGTTTCAGCTCCACCCTCCAGAAATGTACAGATTGTAGCACCTCCCAGCAAGCTTTGGGCAGTTTAAATGCGGTTTAAATGCAGTTTAAATACAATGGAGATCCAATCAGCAGGGCCCCAGCTACTTTTCTTCACCCTGCACAAACTTACAGATTGTAGCACTTCCCAGCAAGCTCTGGGCAGATTAAATGCAGTTTAAATACAATGGAGATCCAATCAGCAGAGCCCCAGCTACTTTTCTGCTCCACCCTCCACAAACGTACAGATTGTAGCACTTCCCACCAAGCTCTGGGCAGTTTAAATGCCGTTTAAATGCAGTTCAAATACAATAGAGATCCAATCAGCAGGGCCCCAGCTACGTTTCTGCTCCACCCTCAACAAACGTACAGATTTTAGCACTTCCCACCAAGCTCTGGGCAGTTTAAATGAAGTTGAAATACAAAGGAGATCCAATCAGCAGGGCCCCAGCTTCTTTTCTTCACCCGGCAGAAATGTACAGATTGTAGCACTTCCCAGCAAGCTCTGGGCAGTTTAAATGCGGCTTAAATGCAATTTAAATACAAAGGAGATCCAATCAGCAGGGCCCCAGCTTCTTTTCTTCACCCGGCACAAACGTACAGATTGTAGCACTTCCCAGCAAGCTCTGGGCAGTTTAAATACAGGTGAAATACAATGGAGATCCAAACAACAGGGCACCAGCTACGTTTCGGCTCCACCCTCCACAAATGTACAGATTGTATCACTTCCCAGCAAGCTCTGGGCAGTTTAAACGCGGTTTAAATGCAGTTTAAATACAATGGAGATCCAATCAGCAGGGCCCCAGCTACTTTTCTTCACCCTGCACAAACTTACAGATTCTAGCACTTCCCAGCAAGCTCGGGGCAGTTTAAATGCATTATAAATAAAATGGAGATCCAATCAGCAGGGACCCAGCTACGTTTCTGCTCCACCCTCCACAAACGTACAGATTGTAGCACTTCCCAGCAAGCTCTGGGCAGTTTAAATGCAGTTTAAATGCAGTTTAAATACAGTGGAGATCCAATCAGCAGGGCCCCAGCTACGTTTCTGCTCCACCCTCCACAAACTTAAAGATTGTAGCACTTCCCAGCAAGCTCTGGGTAGTTTAAATGTAGTTGAAATACAATGGAGATCCAAAGAGCAGGGCCCCAGCTACGTTTCTCCTCCACCCTCCAAAAACGTAGATTGTACCACTTCCCAAAAAGCTCTGGGCAGTTTAAATGCAGTTTAAATAGAATGGAGATCTACTCCACAGGGGCTCATCTACGTTTGTGCTCCGCCGTCCACAAACTTACAGATTGTAGCACTTCCCAGCAAGCTCTGGGCAGTTTAAATGCAGTTGAAATACAATGGAGATCCAAACAGCAGGGCCCCAGCTACGTTTCGGCTCCACCCTCCACAAATGTACAGATTGTAGCACTTCCCAGCAAGCTCTGGGCAATTTAAATGCGGTTTAAATGCAGTTTAAATACAATGGAGATCCAATCAGCAGGGCCCCAGCTACTTTTCTTCACCCTGCACAAACTTACAGATTGTAGCACTTCCCAGCGAGCTCTGGGCAGTTTAAATGCAGTATAAATAAAATGGAGGTCCAATCAGCAGGGCCCCAGCTACGTTTCTGCTCCACCCTCCACAAACTTACAGATTGTAGCGCTTCCCAGCAACCTCTGGGCAGATTAAATGCAGTTTAAATACAATGTTGATCCAATCAGCAGGGCCCCAGCTACGTTTCTGCTCCACCCTCCACAAACGTACAGATTGTAGCACTTCCCAGGAAGCTCAGGGCAGTTTAAATGCGGTTTAAATGCAGTTTAAATACAATGGAGATCCAATCAGCAGCGCCCCAGCTACGTTTCAGCTCCACCCTCCAGAAATGTACAGATTGTAGCACCACCCAGCAAGCTTTGGGCAGTTTAAATGCGGTTTAAATGCAGTTTAAATACAATGGAGATCCAATCAGCAGGGCCCCAGCTACTTTTCTTCACCCTGCACAAACTTACAGATTGTAGCACTTCCCAGCAAGCTCTGGGCAGATTAAATGCAGTTTATATACAATGGAGATCCAATCAGCAGAGCCCCAGCTACTTTTCTGCTCCACCCTCCACAAACGTACAGATTGTAGCACTTCCCACCAAGCTCTGGGCAGTTTAAATGCCGTTTAAATGCAGTTCAAATACAATAGAGATCCAATCAGCAGGGCCCCACCTACGTTTCTGCTCCACCCTCAACAAACGTACAGATTTTAGCACTTCCCACCAAGCTCTGGGCAGTTTAAATGAAGTTGAAATACAAAGGAGATCCAATCAGCAGGGCCCCAGCTTCTTTTCTTCACCCGGCAGAAATGTACAGATTGTAGCACTTCCCAGCAAGCTCTGGGCAGTTTAAATGCGGCTTAAATGCAATTTAAATACAAAGGAGATCCAATCAGCAGGGCCCCAGCTTCTTTTCTTCACCCGGCACAAACGTACAGATTGTAGCACTTCCCAGCAAGCTCTGGGCAGTTTAAATACAGGTGAAATACAATGGAGATCCAAACAACAGGGCACCAGCTACGTTTCGGCTCCACCCTCCACAAATGTACAGATTGTATCACTTCCCAGCAAGCTCTGGGCAGTTTAAACGCGGTTTAAATGCAGTTTAAATACAATGGAGATCCAATCAGCAGGGCCCCAGCTACTTTTCTTCACCCTGCACAAACTTACAGATTCTAGCACTTCCCAGCAAGCTCGGGGCAGTTTAAATGCATTATAAATAAAATGGAGATCCAATCAGCAGGGACCCAGCTACGTTTCTGCTCCACCCTCCACAAACGTACAGATTGTAGCACTTCCCAGCAAGCTCTGGGCAGTTTAAATGCAGTTTAAATGCAGTTTAAATACAGTGGAGATCCAATCAGCAGGGCCCCAGCTACGTTTCTGCTCCACCCTCCACAAACTTAAAGATTGTAGCACTTCCCAGCAAGCTCTGGGTAGTTTAAATGTAGTTGAAATACAATGGAGATCCAAAGAGCAGGGCCCCAGCTACGTTTCTCCTCCACCCTCCAAAAACGTAGATTGTAGCACTTCCCAAAAAGCTCTGGGCAGTTTAAATGCAGTTTAAATAGAATGGAGATCTACTCAACAGGGGCTCATCTACGTTTGTGCTCCGCCGTCCACAAACTTACAGATTGTAGCACTTCCCAGCAAGCTCTGGGCAGTTTAAATGCAGTTGAAATACAATGGAGATCCAAACAGCAGGGCCCCAGCTACGTTTCGGCTCCACCCTCCACAAATGTACAGATTGTAGCACTTCCCAGCAAGCTCTGGGCAATTTAAATGCGGTTTAAATGCAGTTTAAATACAATGGAGATCCAATCAGCAGGGCCCCAGCTACTTTTCTTCACCCTGCACAAACTTACAGATTGTAGCACTTCCCAGCGAGCTCTGGGCAGTTTAAATGCAGTATAAATAAAATGGAGGTCCAATCAGCAGGGCCCCAGCTACGTTTCTGCTCCACCCTCCACAAACTTACAGATTGTAGCGCTTCCCAGCAACCTCTGGGCAGATTAAATGCAGTTTAAATACAATGTTGATCCAATCAGCAGGGCCCCAGCTACGTTTCTGCTCCACCCTCCACAAACGTACAGATTGTAGCACTTCCCAGCAAGCTCTGGGCAGATTAAATGCAGTTTAAATGCAGTTTAAATACAATAGAGATCCAATCAGCAGGGCCCCAGCTACGTTTCTGTTCCACCCTCCACAAACGTACAGATTGTAGCACTTCCCAGCAAGCTCTGGGCAGATTAAATGCAGTTTAAATACAATGGAGATCCAATCAGCAGAGCCCCAGCTACTTTTCTGCTCCACCCTCCACAAACGTACAGATTGTAGCACTTCCCACCAAGCTCTGGGCAGTTCAAATGCCGTTTAAATGCAGTTTAAATACAATAGAGATCCAATCAGCAGGGCCCCAGCTACGTTTCTGCTCCACCCTCAACAAACGTACAGATTGTAGAACTTCCCAGCAAGCTCTGAGCAGTTTAAATGCAGTTTAAATGCAGTTTAAATACAATGGAAATCCAATCAGCAGGGCCCCAGCTACGTTTCTGCTCCACCCTCAACAAACGTACAGATTGTAGCACTTCCCACCAAGCTCTGGGCAGTTTAAATGCAGTTGAAATACAATGGAGATCCAAACAGCAGGGCCCCAGCTACGTTTCCAATCAGCAGGGCCCCAGCTACGTTTCTGCTCCACCCTCCACAAACGTCCAGATTGTAGCACTTCCCAGCAAGCTCTGGGCAGTTTAAATGCAGTTTAAATACAATGTAGATCCAATCAGCAAGGCCCCAGCTACGTTTCTGCTACACCCTCCACAAACGTACAGATTGTAGAACTTCCCAGTAAGCTCTGGGCAGTTTAAATGCAGTTTAAATACAATGTAGATCCAATCAGCAGGGCCACAGCTACGTTTCTGCTCCACCCTCCGCAAACTTACAGATTGTAGCACTTCCCAGCAAGCTCTGAGCAGTTTAAATGGAGTTTAAATACAATGGAGATCCAATCAGCAGGGCCCCAGCTACTTTTCTGCTCCACCCTCCACAAACGTACAGATTGTAGCACTTCTCAGCAAGCTCTGGGCAGTTTAAATGCAGTTTAAATACAATGGAGATCCAATCAGCAGGGCCCCAGCTACGCTTCTGCTCCACCCTCCACAAACGTACAGATTGTAGCACTTCCCAGCAAGCTCTGGGCAGATTAAATGCAGTTTAAATGCAGTTTAAATACAATGGAGATCCAATCAGCAGGGCCCCAGCTACGTTTCTGTTCCAACCTCCACAAACGTACAGATTGTAGCACTTCCCAGCAAGCTCTGGGCAGATTAAATGCAGTTTAAATACAATGGAGATCCAATCAGCAGAGCCCCAGCTACTTTTCTGCTCCACCCTCCACAAACGTACAGATTGTATCACTTCCCACCAAGCTCTGGGCAGTTCAAATGCCGTTTAAATGCAGTTTAAATACAATAGAGATCCAATCAGCAGGGCCCCAGCTACGTTTCTGCTCCACCCTCAACAAACGTACAGATTGTAGAACTTCCCAGCAAGCTCTGAGCAGTTTAAATGCAGTTTAAATGCAGTTTAAATACAATGGAAATCCAATCAGCAGGGCCCCAGCTACGTTTCTGCTCCACCCTCAACAAACGTACAGATTGTAGCACTTCCCACCAAGCTCTGGGCAGTTTAAATGTAGTTGAAATACAATGGAGATCCAAACAGCAGGGCCCCAGCTACGTTTCGGCTCCACCCTCCACAAATGTACAGATTGTAGAAGTTCCCAGCAAGCTCTGGGCAGTTTAAATGCATTTTAAATACGATGGAGATCCAATCAGCAGAGCCCCAGCTACTTTTCTTCACCCTGCAGAAATGTACACATTGCAGCACTTCCCAGCAAGCTCTGGGCAACTTAAATGCGGTTTAAATGCTGTTTAAATACAATGGAGATCCAATCAGCATGGCCCCAGCTACTTTTCTTTACCCTGCACAAACTTACAGATTGTAGCACTTCCCACCAAGCTCTGGGCAGTTTAAATGCAGTTGAAATACAATGGAGATCCAAACAGCAGGGCCCCAGCTACGTTTCGGCTCCACCCTCCACAAATGTACAGATTGTAGAAGTTCCCAGCAAGCTCTGGGCAGTTTAAATGCATTTTAAATACGATGGAGATCCAATCAGCAGGGCCCCAGCTACTTTTCTTCACCCTGCAGAAATGTACAGATTGCAGCACTTCCCAGCAAGCTCTGGGCAACTTAAATGCGGTTTAAATGCAGTTTAAATACAATGGAGATCCAATCAGCAGAGCCCCAGCTACGTTTCTTCTCCACCCTCAACAAACGTACAGATTTTAGCAGTTCCCAGCAAGCTCAGGGCAGTTTAAATGCAGTTTAAATGCAGTTTAAATACAATGGAAATCCAATCAGCAGCGCCCCAGCTACGTTTCAGCTCCACCCTCCAGAAATGTACAGATTGTAGCACCTCCCAGCAAGCTTTGGGCAGTTTAAATGCGGTTTAAATGCAGTTTAAATACAATGGAGATCCAATCAGCAGGGCCCCAGCTACTTTTCTTCACCCTGCACAAACTTACAGATTGTAGCACTTCCCAGCAAGCTCTGGGCAGATTAAATGCAGTTTAAATACAATGGAGATCCAATCAGCAGAGCCCCAGCTACTTTTCTGCTCCACCCTCCACAAACGTAGAGATTGTAGCACTTCCCACCAAGCTCTGGGCAGTTTAAATGCCGTTTAAATGCAGTTCAAATACAATAGAGATCCAATCAGCAGGGCCCCAGCTACGTTTCTGCTCCACCCTCAACAAACGTACAGATTTTAGCACTTCCCACCAAGCTCTGGGCAGTTTAAATGAAGTTGAAATACAAAGGAGATCCAATCAGCAGGGCCCCAGCTTCTTTTCTTCACCCGGCAGAAATGTACAGATTGTAGCACTTCCCAGCAAGCTCTGGGCAGTTTAAATGCGGCTTAAATGCAATTTAAATACAAAGGAGATCCAATCAGCAGGGCCCCAGCTTCTTTTCTTCACCCGGCACAAACGTACAGATTGTAGCACTTCCCAGCAAGCTCTGGGCAGTTTAAATACAGGTGAAATACAATGGAGATCCAAACAACAGGGCACCAGCTACGTTTCGGCTCCACCCTCCACAAATGTACAGATTGTATCACTTCCCAGCAAGCTCTGGGCAGTTTAAACGCGGTTTAAATGCAGTTTAAATACAATGGAGATCCAATCAGCAGGGCCCCAGCTACTTTTCTTCACCCTGCACAAACTTACAGATTCTAGCACTTCCCAGCAAGCTCGGGGCAGTTTAAATGCATTATAAATAAAATGGAGATCCAATCAGCAGGGACCCAGCTACGTTTCTGCTCCACCCTCCACAAACGTACAGATTGTAGCACTTCCCAGCAAGCTCTGGGCAGTTTAAATGCAGTTTAAATGCAGTTTAAATACAGTGGAGATCCAATCAGCAGGGCCCCAGCTACGTTTCTGCTCCACCCTCCACAAACTTAAAGATTGTAGCACTTCCCAGCAAGCTCTGGGTAGTTTAAATGTAGTTGAAATACAATGGAGATCCAAAGAGCAGGGCCCCAGCTACGTTTCTCCTCCACCCTCCAAAAACGTAGATTGTACCACTTCCCAAAAAGCTCTGGGCAGTTTAAATGCAGTTTAAATAGAATGGAGATCTACTCCACAGGGGCTCATCTACGTTTGTGCTCCGCCGTCCACAAACTTACAGATTGTAGCACTTCCCAGCAAGCTCTGGGCAGTTTAAATGCAGTTGAAATACAATGGAGATCCAAACAGCAGGGCCCCAGCTACGTTTCGGCTCCACCCTCCACAAATGTACAGATTGTAGCACTTTCCAGCAAGCTCTGGGCAATTTAAATGCGGTTTAAATGCAGTTTAAATACAATGGAGATCCAATCAGCAGGGCCCCAGCTACTTTTCTTCACCCTGCACAAACTTACAGATTGTAGCACTTCCCAGCGAGCTCTGGGCAGTTTAAATGCAGTATAAATAAAATGGAGGTCCAATCAGCAGGGCCCCAGCTACGTTTCTGCTCCACCCTCCACAAACTTACAGATTGTAGCGCTTCCCAGCAACCTCTGGGCAGATTAAATGCAGTTTA
Source organism: Azemiops feae (assembly GCA_023970755.1). NCBI lineage: Eukaryota > Metazoa > Chordata > Lepidosauria > Squamata > Viperidae > Azemiops > Azemiops feae. Next base: position 61,008 of record JALGBA010003686.1, read on the forward strand.
AATACAATGTTGATCCAATCAGCAGGGCCCCAGCTACGTTTCTGCTCCACCCTCCACAAACGTACAGATTGTAGCACTTCCCAGCAAGCTCTGGGCAGATTAAATGCAGTTTAAATGCAGTTTAAATACAATAGAGATCCAATCAGCAGGGCCCCAGCTACGTTTCTGTTCCACCCTCCACAAACGTACAGATTGTAGCACTTCCCAGCAAGCTCTGGGCAGATTAAATGCAGTTTAAATACAATGGAGATCCAATCAGCAGAGCCCCAGCTACTTTTCTGCTCCACCCTCCACAAACGTACAGATTGTATCACTTCCCACCAAGCTCTGGGCAGTTCAAATGCCGTTTAAATGCAGTTTAAATACAATAGAGATCCAATCAGCAGGGCCCCAGCTACGTTTCTGCTCCACCCTCAACAAACGTACAGATTGTAGAACTTCCCAGCAAGCTCTGAGCAGTTTAAATGCAGTTTAAATACAATGGAAATCCAATCAGCAGGGCCCCAGCTACGTTTCTGCTCCACCCTCAACAAACGTACAGATTGTAGCACTTCCCACCAAGCTCTGGGCAGTTTAAATGCAGTTGAAATACAATGGAGATCCAAACAGCAGGGCCCCAGCTACGTTTCGGCTCCACCCTCCACAAATGTACAGATTGTAGAAGTTCCCAGCAAGCTCTGGGCAGTTTAAATGCATTTTAAATACGATGGAGATCCAATCAGCAGGGCCCCAGCTACTTTTCTTCACCCTGCAGAAATGTACAGATTGCAGCACTTCCCAGCAAGCTCTGGGCAACTTAAATGCGGTTTAAATGCTGTTTAAATACAATGGAGATCCAATCAGAATGGCCCCAGCTACTTTTCTTTACCCTGCACAAACTTACAGATTCTAGCACTTCCCAGCAAGCTCGGGGCAGTTTAAATGCATTATAAATAAAATGGAGATCCAATCAGCAGGGACCCAGCTACGTTTCTGCTCCACCCTCCACAAACGTACAGATTGTAGCACTTTCCAGCAAGCTCTGGGCAGTTTAAATGCAGTTTAAATGCAGTTTAAATACAGTGGAGATCCAATCAGCAGGGCCCCAGCTACGTTTCTGCTCCACCCTCCACAAACTTAAAGATTGTAGCACTTCCCAGCAAGCTCTGGGTAGTTTAAATGTAGTTGAAATACAATGGAGATCCAAAGAGCAGGGCCCCAGCTACGTTTCTCCTCCACCCTCCAAAAACGTAGATTGTAGCACTTCCCAAAAAGCTCTGGGCAGTTTAAATGCAGTTTAAATAGAATGGAGATCTACTCAACAGGGGCTCATCTACGTTTGTGCTCCGCCGTCCACAAACTTACAGATTGTAGCACTTCCCAGCAAGCTCTGGGCAGTTTAAATGCAGTTGAAATACAATGGAGATCCAATCAGCAGGGCCCCAGCTACTTTTCTTCACCCTGCAGAAATGTACAGATTGCAGCACTTCCCAGCAAGCTCTGGGCAACTTAAATGCGGTTTAAATGCTGTTTAAATACAATGGAGATCCAATCAGCAGGGCCCCAGCTACTTTTCTTTACCTTGCACAAACTTACAGATTGTAGCACTTCCCAGCAAGCTCTGGGCAGTTTAAATGCAGTTGAAATACAATGGAGATCCAAACAGCAGGGCCCCAGCTACGTTTCGGCTCCACCCTCCGCAAATGTACAGATTGTATAACTTCCCAGCAAGCTCTGGGCAATTTAAATGCGGTTTAAATGCAGTTTAAATACAATGGAGATCCAATCAGCAGGGCCCCAGCTACTTTTCTTCACCTTGCACAAACTTACAGATTGTAGCACTTCCCAGCAAGCTCTGGGCAGTTTAAATGCAGTATAAATAAAATGGAGATCAAATCAGCAGGAACCCAGGTACCTTTCTGCTCCACCCTCCAAAAACGTACACATTCTAGCACTTCCCAGCAAGCTCGGGGCAGTTTAAATGCAGTATAAATAAAATGGAGATCCAATCAGCAGGGCCCCAGCTACGTTTCTGCTCCACCCTCCACAAACTTACAGATTGTAGCGCTTCCCAGCAACCTCTGGGCAGATTAAATGCATTTTAAATACAATGGAGATCCAATCAGCAGGGCCCCAGCTACATTTCTGCTCCACCCTCCACAAACGTACAGATTGTAGCACTTCCCAGCAAGCTCTGGGCAGTTTAAATGCAGTATAAATAAAATGGAGACCAATCAGCAGGAACCCAGGTACGTTTCTGCTCCACCCTCCACAAACCTACACATTCTAGCACTAACCAGCAAGCTCAGGGCAGTTTAAATGCAGTATAAATAAAATGGAGATCAAATCAGTAGGGCCCCAGCTACGTTTCTGCTCCACCCTCCACAAATGTACAGATTGTAGCACTTCCCAGCAAGCTCTGGGCAGATTAAATGCAGTTTAAATACAATGGAGATCCAATCAGCAGAGCCCCAGCTACTTTTCTGCTCCACCCTCCACAAACGTACAGATTGTATCACTTCCCACCAAGCTCTGGGCAGTTCAAATGCCGTTTAAATGCAGTTTAAATACAATAGAGAACCAATCAGCAGGGCCCCAGCTACGTTTCTGCTCCACCCTCAACAAACGTACAGATTGTAGAACTTCCCAGCAAGCTCTGAGCAGTTTAAATGCAGTTTAAATGCAGTTTAAATACAATGGAAATCCAATCAGCAGGGCCCCAGCTACGTTTCTGCACCACCCTCAACAAACGTACAGATTGTAGCACTTCCCACCAAGCTCTGGGCAGTTTAAATGCAGTTGAAATACAATGGAGATCCAAACAGCAGGGCCCCAGCTACGTTTCGGATCCACCCTCCACAAATGTACAGATTGTAGAAGTTCCCAGCACGCTCTGGGCAGTTTAAATGCAGTTTAAATATGATGGAGATCCAATCAGCAGGGCCCCAGCTACTTTTCTTCACCCTGCAGAAATGTACAGATTGCAGCACTTCCCAGCAAGCTCTGGGCAACTTAAATGCGGTTTAAATGCTGTTTAAATACAATGGAGATCCAATCAGCAGGGCCCCAGCTACTTTTCTTTACCTTGCACAAACTTACAGATTGTAGCACTTCCCAGCAAGCTCTGGGCAGTTTAAATGCAGTTGAAATACAATGGAGATCCAAACAGCAGGGCCCCAGCTACGTTTCGGCTCCACCCTCCGCAAATGTACAGATTGTATAACTTCCCAGCAAGCTCTGGGCAATTTAAATGCGGTTTAAATGCAGTTTAAATACAATGGAGATCCAATCAGCAGGGCCCCAGCTACTTTTCTTCACCTTGCACAAACTTACAGATTGTAGCACTTCCCAGCAAGCTCTGGGCAGTTTAAATGCAGTATAAATAAAATGGAGATCAAATCAGCAGGAACCCAGGTACCTTTCTGCTCCACCCTCCAAAAACGTACACATTCTAGCACTTCCCAGCAAGCTCGGGGCAGTTTAAATGCAGTATAAATAAAATGGAGATCCAATCAGCAGGGCCCCAGCTACGTTTCTGCTCCACCCTCCACAAACTTACAGATTGTAGCGCTTCCCAGCAACCTCTGGGCAGATTAAATGCATTTTAAATACAATGGAGATCCAATCAGCAGGGCCCCAGCTACATTTCTGCTCCACCCTCCACAAACGTACAGATTGTAGCACTTCCCAGCAAGCTCTGGGCAGTTTAAATGCAGTATAAATAAAATGGAGACCAATCAGCAGGAACCCAGGTACGTTTCTGCTCCACCCTCCACAAACCTACACATTCTAGCACTAACCAGCAAGCTCAGGGCAGTTTAAATGCAGTATAAATAAAATGGAGATCAAATCAGTAGGGCCCCAGCTACGTTTCTGCTCCACCCTCCACAAATGTAAAGGATTGTAGCACTCCCAGCAAGGCTCCTGGGCAGATTAAATGCAGTTTAAATACAATGGAGATCCCATCAGCAGAGCCCCAGCTATTTTCTGCTTCCACCCTCCACAAACGTACAGATGTATCACTTCCCACCAAGCTCTGGGCAGTTTCAAATGCGTTTAAAGCAGTTTGTTTAAATAATAGAGATCCAATCAGCAGGCCCCAGCTACGTTCTGCCTCCACCTCAACAACGTACAGATTGTAGAACTCCCAGCAAGCTCCTGAGCAGTCTAAATGCGTTAAATGCAGTCTTAAATACAATGTGGAAATCCCAATCAGCAGGGCACCAGCTACGTTTCTGCTCCACCTCAACAAACGTCCAGATTGTAGCACTTACCCCAAGCTCTGGGCAGTAATGCAGTTTAAATACAATGGAGATCCAATCAGCAGAGCCCCAGCTACGTTTCTGCTCCACCCTCAACAAACGTACAGATTGTAGCACTTCCCACCAAGCTCTGGGCAGTTTAAATGCAGTTGAAATACAATGGAGATCCAAACAGCAGGGCCCCAGCTACGTTTTGGATCCACCCTCCACAAATGTACAGATTGTAGAAGTTCCCAGCAAGCTCTGGGCAGTTTAAATGCAGTTTAAATACGATGGAGATCCAATCAGCAGGGCCCCAGCTACTTTTCTTCACCCTGCACAAATGTACAGATTGTAGCACTTCCCACCAAGCTCTGGGCAATTTAAATGCGGTTTAAATGCTGTTTAAATACAATGGAGATCCAATCAGCAGGGCCCCAGCTACTTTTCTTCACCCTGCACAAACTTACAGATTGTACCACTTCCCAGCAAGCTCTGGGCAGTTGAAATGCAGTTGAAATACAATGGAGATCCAAACAGCAGGGCCCCAGCTACGTTTCGGCTCCACCCTCTACAAATGTACAGATTGTATCACTTCCCAGCAAGCTCTGGGCAATTTAAATGCGGTTTAAATGCAGTTTAAATACAATCGAGATCCAATCAGCAGGGCCCCAGCTACTTTTCTTCACCTTGCACAAACTTACAGATTGTAGCACTTCCCAGCAAGCTCTGGGCAGTTTAAATGCAGTATAAATAAAATGGAGATCAAATCAGCAGGAACCCAGGTACCTTTCTGCTCCACCCTCCAAAAACGTACACATTCTAGCACTTCCCAGCAAGCTCGGGGCAGATTAAATGCAGTTTAAATACAATGGAGATCCAATCAGCAGAGCCCCAGCTACGTTTCTTCTCCACCCTCAACAAACGTACAGATTTTAGCAGTTCCCAGCAAGCTCAGGGCAGTTTAAATGCAGTTTAAATGCAGTTTAAATACAATGGAAATCCAATCAGCAGCGCCCCAGCTACGTTTCAGCTCCACCCTCCAGAAATGTACAGATTGTAGCACTTCCCAGCAAGCTCTGGGCAGTTTAAATGCAGTTTTAATGCAGTTTAAATACAATGGAAATCCAATCAGCAGGGCCCCAGCTACGTTTCTGCTCCACCCTCCACAAACGTGCAGATTGTAGCACTTCCCAGCAAGCTCTGGGAAGATTAAATGCGGTTTTAATGCAGTTTAAATACAATGGAGATCCAATCAGCAGGGCCCCAGATACTTTTCTTCACCCTGCACAAACTTAAGATTGTAGCACTTCCCACCAAGCTCTGGGCAGTTTAAATAACTTTTAATACAATGGAGATCCAACAGCAGGGCTCCCAGCTACTTTCTTCTGCTCCACCTCCCAAATGTACAGATTGTACCTTCCCATCAAGCTCGGCATTTTAAAATGCCGTTTTTAATGCGTTTAAAACAATGGAAATCAATCAGCAGGGCCCCAGCTACTTTTTTCTGCTCCACCCTCCGACAAACTGGCATATTGTAGTCACTTTCCCATCGAGCTCTGGAAATTAAATGCAGTTTAAATATAATGGAGATCCAATCAGCAGGGCCCCAGCTACTTTTATTCTCCACCCTCCACAAACTTACAGATTGTAGCGCTTCCCAGCAAACTCTGGGCAGTTAAAATGCAGTTTAAATATAATGGAGATCCAATCAGCAGGGCCCCAGATACTTTTCTTCACCCTGCACAAACTTACAGATTGTAGCACTTCCCAACAAGCTCTGGGCAGTTTAAATACAGTTTAAATACAATGAAGATCCAAACAGCAGGGCCCCAGCTACGTTTCGGCTCCACCCTCCACAAATGTACAGATTGTAGCACTTCCCAGCAAGCTCTGGGCAGTTTAAATGCACTTTAAATACAATGGAGATCTAATCAGCAGGGCCCCAGCTACGTTTCTGCTCCCCCCTCAACAAACGTGCAGATTGTAGCACTTCCCAGCAAGCTCTGGGCAGATTAAATGCAGTTTAAATATAATGGAGATCCAAACAGCAGGGCCCCAGCTACTTTTCTGCTCCACCCTCCACAAACTTACAGATTAAGGCACTTCCCAGCAAGCTCTGGGCAGTTTAAATGCACTTTAAATACAATGGAGATCCAATCAGCAGGGCCCCAGCTACGTTTCTGCTCCACTGTCCAAAAACTTACAGATTGTAGCACTTCCCAGCAAGCACTGGGCAGTTTAAATGCAGTTTAAATATAATGGAGATCCAATCAGCAGGACCCCAGATACGTTTCTTCTCCCCCCTCCACAAACGTGCAGATTGTAGCACTTCCCAGCAAACTCTGGGCAGTTAAAATGCAGTTTAAATATAATGGAGATCCAATCAGCAGGGCCCCAGATACTTTTCTTCACCCTGCACAAACTTACAGATTGTAGCACTTCCCAACAAGCTCTGGGCAGTTTAAATACAGTTTAAATACAATGAAGATCCAAACAGCAGGGCCCCAGCTACGTTTCGGCTCCACCCTCCACAAATGTACAGATTGTAGCACTTCCCAGCAAGCTCTGGGCAGTTTAAATGCACTTTAAATACAATGGAGATCTAATCAGCAGGGCCCCAGCTACGTTTCTGCTCCCCCCTCAACAAACGTGCAGATTGTAGCACTTCCCAGCAAGCTCTGGGCAGATTAAATGCAGTTTAAATATAATGGAGATCCAAACAGCAGGGCCCCAGCTACTTTTCTGCTCCACCCTCCACAAACTTACAGATTAAGGCACTTCCCAGCAAGCTCTGGGCAGTTTAAATGCACTTTAAATACAATGGAGATCCAATCAGCAGGGCCCCAGCTACGTTTCTGCTCCACTGTCCAAAAACTTACAGATTGTAGCACTTCCCAGCAAGCACTGGGCAGTTTAAATGCAGTTTAAATATAATGGAGATCCAATCAGCAGGACCCCAGATACGTTTCTTCTCCCCCCTCCACAAACGTGCAGATTGTAGCACTTCCCAGCAAGCTCTGGGCACATTAAATGCAGTTTAAATATAATGGAGATCCAATCAGCAGGGCCCCAGCTACTTTTATTCTCCACCCTCCACAAACTTACAGATTGTAGCGCTTCCCAGCAAACTCTGGGCAGTTAAAATGCAGTTTAAATAAAATGGAGATCGAAACAGCAGGGGCCCAGCTACTTTTCTGCTCCACCCTCCACAAACTTACAGATTATGGCACTTCCCAGCAAGCTCTGGGCAGTTTAAATGCACTTTAAATACAATGGAGATCCAATCAGCAGGGTCCCAGCTACGTTTCTGCTCCACTGTCCAAAAACTTACAGATTGTAGCAGTTCCCAGCAAGCTCTGGGCAGTTTAAATGGAGTTTAAATGCAGTTTAAATACAATGGAGATCCAATCAGCAGGGCCTCAGCTACGTTTCTGCTCCACCCTCAACAAATGTACAGATTGTAGCACTTCCCAGCAAGCTCTGGGCAGATTAAATGCAGTTTAAATATAATGGAGATCCAAACAGCAGGGCCCCAGCTACGTTTCGGCTCCACCCTCCAAAAACGTACAGATTGTAGCACTTCCCAGCAAGCTCTGGGCAGTTTAAATGCACTTTAAATACAATGGAGATGCAATCAGCAGGGACCCAGCTACGTTTCTGCTCCCCCCTCAACAAACGTGCAGATTGTAGCACTTCCCAGCAAGCTCTGGGCAGATTAAATGAAGTTTAAATATAATGGAGATCCAAACAGCAGGGCCCCAGCTACGTTTCGGCTCCACCCTCCAAAAACGTACAGATTGTAGCACTTCCCAGCAAGCTCTCGGCAGTTTAAATGCAGTTTAATTACAATGGAGATCCAATCAGCAGGACCACAGCTACGTTTCTGCTCCACCCTCCTCAAATGTACAGATTGTAGCACTTCCCAGCAAGCTCTGGGCAGTTTAAATGCAGTTTAAATACAATGGAGATCCAATCAGCAGGGCCCCAGCTACGTTTCTGCTCCACCCTCCTCAAATGTACAGATTGTAGCACTTCCCAGCAAGCCCTGGTCAGTTTAAATGCGGTTTTAATGCAGTTTAAATACAATGGAGATCCAATCAGCAGGGCCCCAGATACTTTTCTTCACCCTCCACAAACTTACAGATTGTAGCACTTCCCACCAAGCTCTGGGCAGTTTAAATACAGTTTAAATACAATGGAGATCCAAACAGCAGGGCCCCAGCTACGTTTCGGCTCCACCCTCCACAAATGTACAGATTGTAGCACTTCCCAGCAAGCTCTGGGCAGTTTAAATGCAGTTTTAATGCAGTTTAAATACAATGGAAATCCAATCAGCAGGGCCCCAGCTACTTTTCTGCTCCACCCTCCACAAACGTGCAGATTGTAGCACTTCCCAGCAAGCTCTGGGAAGATTAAATGCGGTTTTAATGCAGTTTAAATACAATGGAGATCCAATCAGCAGGGCCCCAGATACTTTTCTTCACCCTGCACAAACTTAAGATTGTAGCACTTCCCACCAAGCTCTGGGCAGTTTAAATAAACTTTAAATACAATGGAGATCCAAACAGCAGGGCTCCAGCTACGTTTCTGCTCCACCCTGCACAAATGTACAGATTGTAGCACTTCCCAGCAAGCTCTGGGCAGTTTAAATGCAGTTTTAATGCAGTTTAAATACAATGGAAATCCAATCAGCAGGGCCCCAGCTACGTTTCTGCTCCACCCTCCACAAACGTGCAGATTGTTGCACTTCCCAGCAAGCTCTGGGAAGATTAAATGCGGTTTAAATGCAGTTTAAATACAATGGTGATCCAATCAGCAGGGCCCCAGCTACGTTTCTGCTCCACCCTCCTCAAATGTACTGATTGTAGCACTTCCCAGCAAGCTCTGGGCAGTTTAAATGCAGTTTAAATGCAGTTTAAATACAATGGAGATCCAATCAGCAGGGCCGCAGCTACGTTTCTGCTCCACCCTCCTCAAATGTACAGATTGTAGCACTTCCCAGCAAGCCCTGGTCAGTTTAAATGCGGTTTTAATGCAGTTTAAATACAATGGATATCCAATCAGCAGGGCCCCAGATACTTTTCTTCACCCTGCACAAACTTTCAGATTGTAGCACTTCCCACCAAGCTCTGGGCAGTTTAAATGCAGTTTAAATAAACTTTAAATACAATGGAGATCCAAACAGCAGGCTCCGCTACGTTTCTGCTCCACCCTCCTCATGTACAGTTCTAGCACTTCCGGCAAGCTCTGGCTAGTTTAATGCGTTTAAATGCAGTTTAAATCATGGGAGATCATCAGCAGGGCCCAGCTACTTTCTTCACCTGCACAAACTTTGCAGATTGTAGCACTTCCCAGGCAAGCTCTGGAAGTTTAAATAAATGCTTTGAAATACAATGGAGGTCCCAATCAGCATGGCCCCAGCTACGTTTTCGCTCCACCCTCCACAAATTACAGATTGTAGCACTTCCCAGCAGATCTGGGCATTTAAATGCGTTTTAAATCAGTTAATATAATGGAGAGCCAATCAACAGGCCCCGCTATCTTTTATTCTCCACCCTCCACAAATATAGATTGTAAGCACTTCCCATCAAGCTCTGGCAGTTTAATGCAGTTTAAATACAATGGAGATCCAATCAGCAGAGCCCCAGCTACTTTTCTGCTCCACCCTCCACAAACGTACAGATTGTAGCAGTTCCCAGCAAGCTCTGGGCAGTTTAAATGCAGTTTAAATGCAGTTTAAATACAATGGAGATCCAATCAGCAGGGCCCCAGCTACGTTTCTGCTCCACCCTCAACAAATGTACAGATTGTAGCACTTCCCAGCAAGCTCTGGGCAGTTTAATGCGTTTTAAATGCGTTTAAAGACAAAATGGATATCCAATCACATGGCCCCATATACTTTCTTCCCCCTGCACAACTTACAGAATTTGTAGCACTTCTTCACCCCAAGCTCTGGCAGTTTAAATACAGTTTTAAATCAATGGAATCCAACAGCAGGCCCAGCTATCTTTTGCGGCTCGCACCCTCCTCCACAAATGTCAGATGGAGCACTTCCCCAGCAGCTCTGGCAGTTTAAAAATGCACTTAAATACAATGGCGATGCATCAGCAGGCCCCAGCTACTTTTCTCTCCCCCCGATCAACAAACGGCAGATTGTAGCACTTCCCAGCAAGCTCTTGGCAGATTAAAGCAGTTTTTAAATATAATTTGAGATACCAAACGCAGGGCCCCAGCTACGTTTCTGATCCACCTCCAAACCGTACAGATTGTAGCCTTCCAGCAGCTCGGATTAAATGCAGTTTTAATGCAGTTTAAATACAATGGAAATCCAATCAGCAGGGCCCCAGCTACGTTTCTGCTCCACCCTCCACAAACGTGCAGATTGTAGCACTTCCCAGCAAGCTCTGGGAAGATTAAATGCGGTTTTAATGCAGTTTAAATACAATGGAGATCCAATCAGCAGGGCCCCAGATACTTTTCTTCACCCTGCACAAACTTAAGATTGTAGCACTTCCCACCAAGCTCTGGGCAGTTTAAATAAACTTTAAATACAATGGAGATCCAAACAGCAGGGCTCCAGCTACGTTTCTGCTCCACCCTCCACAAATGTACAGATTGTAGCACTTCCCAGCAAGCTCTGGGCAGTTTAAATGCAGTTTTAATGCAGTTTAAATACAATGGAAATCCAATCAGCAGGACCCCAGCTACGTTTCTGCTCCACCCTCCACAAACGTGCAGATTGTAGCACTTCCCAGCAAGCTCTGGGAAGATTAAATGCGGTTTTAATGCAGTTTAAATACAATGGAGATCCAATCAGCAGGGCCCCAGCTAGTTTTATTCTCCACCCTCCACAAACTTACAGATTGTAGCGCTTCCCAGCAAACTCTGGGCAGTTAAAATGCAGTTTAAATATAATGGAGATCCAATCAGCAGGGCCCCAGATACTTTTCTTCACCCTGCACAAACTTACAGATTGTAGCACTTCCCAACAAGCTCTGGGCAGTTTAAATACAGTTTAAATACAATGAAGATCCAAACAGCAGGGCCCCAGCTACGTTTCGGCTCCACCCTCCACAAATGTACAGATTGTAGCACTTCCCAGCAAGCTCTGGGCAGTTTAAATGCACTTTAAATACAATGGAGATCTAATCAGCAGGGCCCCAGCTACGTTTCTGCTCCCCCCTCAACAAACGTGCAGATTGTAGCACTTCCCAGCAAGCTCTGGGCAGATTAAATGCAGTTTAAATATAATGGAGATCCAAACAGCAGGGCCCCAGCTACTTTTCTGCTCCACCCTCCACAAACGTACAGATTATGGCACTTCCCAGCAAGCTCTGGGCAGTTTAAATGCACTTTAAATACAATGGAGATCCAATCAGCAGGGCCCCAGCTACGTTTCTGCTCCACTGTCCAAAAACTTACAGATCGTAGCACTTCCCAGCAAGCACTGGGCAGTTTAAATGCAGTTTAAATATAATGGAGATCCAATCAGCAGGACCCCAGATACGTTTCTTCTCCCCCCTCCACAAACGTGCAGATTGTAGCACTTCCCAGCAAGCTCTGGGCACATTAAATGCAGTTTAAATATAATGGAGATCCAATCAGCAGGGCCCCAGCTACTTTTATTCTCCACCCTCCACAAACTTACAGATTGTAGCGCTTCCCAGCAAACTCTGGGCAGTTAAAATGCAGTTTAAATAAAATGGAGATCGAAACAGCAGGGGCCCAGCTACTTTTCTGCTCCACCCTCCACAAACTTACAGATTATGGCACTTCCCAGCAAGCTCTGGGCAGTTTAAATGCACTTTAAATACAATGGAGATCCAATCAGCAGGGTCTCAGCTACGTTTCTGCTCCACTGTCCAAAAACTTACAGATTGTAGCACTTCCCAGCAAGCTCTGGGCAGTTTAAATACAGTTGAAATACAATGAAGATCCAAACAGCAGGGCCCCAGCTACGTTTCTGCTCCACCCTCCACAAACGTACAGATTGTAGCAGTTCCCAGCAAGCTCTGGGCAGTTTAAATGGAGTTTAAATGCAGTTTAAATACAATGGAGATCCAATCAGCAGGGCCTCAGCTACGTTTCTGCTCCACCCTCAACAAATGTACAGATTGTAGCACTTCCCAGCAAGCTCTGGGCAGATTAAATGCAGTTTAAATATAATGGAGATCCAAACAGCAGGGCCCCAGCTACGTTTCGGCTCCACCCTCCAAAAACGTACAGATTGTAGCACTTCCCAGCAAGCTCTGGGCAGTTTAAATGCACTTTAAATACAATGGAGATGCAATCAGCAGGGACCCAGCTACGTTTCTGCTCCCCCCTCAACAAACGTGCAGATTGTAGCACTTCCCAGCAAGCTCTGGGCAGATTAAATGAAGTTTAAATATAATGGAGATCCAAACAGCAGGGCCCCAGCTACGTTTCGGCTCCACCCTCCAAAAACGTACAGATTGTAGCACTTCCCAGCAAGCTCTCGGCAGTTTAAATGCAGTTTAATTACAATGGAGATCCAATCAGCAGGACCACAGCTACGTTTCTGCTCCACCCTCCTCAAATGTACAGATTGTAGCACTTCCCAGCAAGCTCTGGGCAGTTTAAATGCAGTTTAAATACAATGGAGATCCAATCAGCAGGGCCCCAGCTACGTTTCTGCTCCACCCTCCTCAAATGTACAGATTGTAGCACTTCCCAGCAAGCCCTGGTCAGTTTAAATGCGGTTTTAATGCAGTTTAAATACAATGGAGATCCAATCAGCAGGGCCCCAGATACTTTTCTTCACCCTCCACAAACTTACAGATTGTAGCACTTCCCACCAAGCTCTGGGCAGTTTAAATACAGTTTAAATACAATGGAGATCCAAACAGCAGGGCCCCAGCTACGTTTCGGCTCCACCCTCCACAAATGTACAGATTGTAGCACTTCCCAGCAAGCTCTGGGCAGTTTAAATGCAGTTTTAATGCAGTTTAAATACAATGGAAATCCAATCAGCAGGGCCCCAGCTACTTTTCTGCTCCACCCTCCACAAACGTGCAGATTGTAGCACTTCCCAGCAAGCTCTGGGAAGATTAAATGCGGTTTTAATGCAGTTTAAATACAATGGAGATCCAATCAGCAGGGCCCCAGATACTTTTCTTCACCCTGCACAAACTTAAGATTGTAGCACTTCCCACCAAGCTCTGGGCAGTTTAAATAAACTTTAAATACAATGGAGATCCAAACAGCAGGGCTCCAGCTACGTTTCTGCTCCACCCTCCACAAATGTACAGATTGTAGCACTTCCCAGCAAGCTCTGGGCAGTTTAAATGCAGTTTTAATGCAGTTTAAATACAATGGAAATCCAATCAGCAGGGCCCCAGCTACGTTTCTGCTCCACCCTCCACAAACGTGCAGATTGTAGCACTTCCCAGCAAGCTCTGGGAAGATTAAATGCGGTTTAAATGCAGTTTAAATACAATGGTGATCCAATCAGCAGGGCCCCAGCTACGTTTCTGCTCCACCCTCCTCAAATGTACTGATTGTAGCACTTCCCAGCAAGCTCTGGGCAGTTTAAATGCAGTTTAAATGCAGTTTAAATACAATGGAGATCCAATCAGCAGGGCCCCAGCTACGTTTCTGCTCCACCCTCCTCAAATGTACAGATTGTAGCACTTCCCAGCAAGCCCTGGTCAGTTTAAATGCGGTTTTAATGCAGTTTAAATACAATGGAGATCCAATCAGCAGGGCCCCAGATACTTTTCTTCACCCTGCACAAACTTTCAGATTGTAGCACTTCCCACCAAGCTCTGGGCAGTTTAAATGCAGTTTAAATAAACTTTAAATACAATGGAGATCCAAACAGCAGGGCTCCAGCTACGTTTCTGCTCCACCCTCCTCAAATGTACAGATTCTAGCACTTCCCAGCAAGCTCTGGGCAGTTTAAATGCGGTTTAAATGCAGTTTAAATACAATGGAGATCCAATCAGCAGGGCCCCAGCTACTTTTCTTCACCCTGCACAAACTTTCAGATTGTAGCACTTCCCAGCAAGCTCTGGGCAGTTTAAATGCAGTTGAAATACAATGGAGGTCCAATCAGCAGGGCCCCAGCTACGTTTCGGCTCCACCCTCCACAAATGTACAGATTGTAGCACTTCCCAGCAAGATCTGGGCAGTTTAAATTCAGTTTAAATATAATGGAGATCCAATCAGCAGGGCCCCAGCTACTTTTATTCTCCACCCTCGACAAAGATAGATTGTAGCACTTCCCAGCAAGCTCTGGGCAGTTTAAATGCAGTTTAAATACAATGGAGATCCAATCAGCAGAGCCCCAGCTAATTTTCTGCTCCACCCTCCACAACCGTACAGATTGTAGCACTTCCCAGCAAGATCTGGGCAGTTTAAATGCAGTTTAAATGCAGTTTAAATACAATGGAAATCCAATCAGCAGGGCCCCAGCTATGTTTCTGCTCCACCCTCCACAAATGTACAGATTGTAGCACTTCCCAGCAAGCCCTGGTCAGTTTAAATGCGGTTTTAATGCAGTTTAAATACAATGGAGATCCAATCAGCAGGGCCCCAGATACCTTTGTTCACCCTGCACAAACTTACAGATTGTAGCACTTCCCACCAAGCTCTGGGCAGTTTAAATACAGTTTAAATACAATGGAGATCCAAACAGCAGGGCCCCAGCTACGTTTCGGCTCCACCCTCCACAAATGTACAGATTGTAGCACTTCCCAGCAAGCTCTGGGCAGTTTAAATGCACTTTAAATACAATGGAGATCCAATCAGCAGGGTCCCAGCTACGTTTCTGCTCCACTGTCCAAAAACTTACAGATTGTAGCACTTCCCAGCAAGCTCTGGGCAGTTTAAATACAGTTGAAATACAATGGAGATCCAAACAGCAGGGCCCCAGCTACGTTTCGGCTCCACCCTCCACAAATGTACAGATTGTAGCACTTCCCAGCAAGCTCTGGGCAGTTTAAATGCAGTTTAAATACAATGGAAATCCAATCAGCAGGGCCCCAGCTATGTTTCTGCTCCACCCTCCACAAATATACAGATTGTAGCAATTCCCAGCAAGCTCTGGGCAGTTTAAATGCAGTTTAAATGCAGTTTAAATACAATGAGATCCAATCCGCAGGCCGCAGCTACGTTTCTCTCCACCCTCCACAAACGTCCAGATTGTATCACTTCCAACGCAAGCTCTGCTGAGCAGTTTAAATGTCCGTTTAAATGCGTTTAAATACAATGGAGAACCAAACGCATGGCCCCAGCTACTTTTCTGCTCCCACCGTCCACAACGTACAGATTGTAGCAGTTCCCCAGCAAGCTCTGGGCAGTTTAACTGAGTTTTCAATGCATTTCATCATGAGTCCAATCATCAGGGCCCCAGCTACTTTCTGCTCCACGCCTCCACAAAGTACAGATTGTAGCGCTTCCCCAGCAAGCTCTGGGCAGTTTAAATGCTTTTAAATGCAGTTTAAATACATGGAGATCCAATCAGCAGGGCCCAAGATACCTTTGTTCACACCTGCACAACTTACAGATTGTAGCACTTCCCACCAAGCTCTGGCATGTAAATGCAGTTTAAATACAATGGAGATCCAATCAGCAGGGCCCCAGATACCTTTCTTCACCCTGCACAAACTTAAGATTGTAGCACTTCCCAGCAAGCTCTGGGCAGTTTAAATGCAGTTTTAATGCAGTTTAAATGCAATGGAAATCCAATCAGCAGGGCCCCAGCTACGTTTCTGCTCCACCCTCCACAAACGTGCAGATTGTAGCAGTTCCCAGCAAGCTCTGGGAAGATTAAATGCGGTTTAAATGCAGTTTAAATACAATGGTGATCCAATCAGCAGGGCCCCAGCTACGTTTCTGCTCCACCCTCCACAAACGTGCAGATTGTAGCACTTCCCAGCAAGCTCTGGGCACATTAAATGCAGTTTAAATATAATGGAGATCCAATCAGCAGGGCCCCAGCTACTTTTATTCTCCACCCTCCACAAACTTACAGATTGTAGCGCTTCCCAGCAAACTCTGGGCAGTTAAAATGCAGTTTAAATATAATGGAGATCCAATCAGCAGGGCCCCAGATACTTTTCTTCACCCTGCACAAACTTACAGATTGTAGCACTTCCCAACAAGCTCTGGGCAGTTTAAATACAGTTTAAATACAATGAAGATCCAAACAGCAGGGCCCCAGCTACGTTTCGGCTCCACCCTCCACAAATGTACAGATTGTAGCACTTCCCAGCAAGCTCTGGGCAGTTTAAATGCACTTTAAATACAATGGAGATCTAATCAGCAGGGCCCCAGCTACGTTTCTGCTCCCCCCTCAACAAACGTGCAGATTGTAGCACTTCCCAGCAAGCTCTGGGCAGATTAAATGCAGTTTAAATATAATGGAGATCCAAACAGCAGGGCCCCAGCTACTTTTCTGCTCCACCCTCCACAAACCTACAGATTATGGCACTTCCCAGCAAGCTCTGGGCAGTTTAAATGCACTTTAAATACAATGGAGATCCAATCGGCAGGGCCCCAGCTACGTTTCTGCTCCACTGTCCAAAAACTTACAGATTGTAGCACTTCCCAGCAAGCACTGGGCAGTTTAAATGCAGTTTAAATATAATGGAGATCCAATCAGCAGGACCCCAGATACGTTTCTTCTCCCCCCTCCACAAACATGCAGATTGTAGCACTTCCCAGCAAACTCTGGGCAGTTAAAATGCAGTTTAAATATAATGGAGATCCAATCAGCAGGGCCCCAGATACTTTTCTTCACCCTGCACAAACTTACAGATTGTAGCACTTCCCAGCAAGCTCTGGGCAGTTTAAATACAGTTTAAATACAATGAAGATCCAAACAGCAGGGCCCCAGCTACGTTTCGGCTCCACCCTCCACAAATGTACAGATTGTAGCACTTCCCAGCAAGCTCTGGGCAGTTTAAATGTGGTTTAAATGCAGTTTAAGTACAATGGAGATCCAATCAGCAGGGCCTCAGCTACTTTTCTTCACCCTGCACAAACTTACAGATTGTAGCACTTCCCACCAAGCTCTGGGCAGTTTAAATGCAGTTGAAATACAATGGAGATACAAAGAGCAGGGCCCCAGCTACGTTTCAGCTCCACCCTCCACAAATGTACAGATTGCAGCACTTCCCAGCAAGCTCTGGGCAGTTTAAATGTGGTTTAAATGCAGTTTAAATACAATGGAGATCCAATCAGCAGGGCCCCAGCTACGTTTCGGCTCCACCCTCCAAAAACGTACAGATTGTAGCACTTCCCAGCAAGCTCTCGGCAGTTTAAATGCAGTTTAAATACAATGGAGATCCAATCAGCAGGACCCCAGCTACGTTTGTGCTCCCCCCTCCACAAACGTGCAGATTGTAGCACTTCCCAGCAAGCTCTGGGCACATTAAATGCAGTTTAAATATAATGGAGATCCAATCAGCAGGGCCCCAGCTACTTTTATTCTCCACCCTCCACAAACTTACAGATTGTAGCGCTTCCCAGCAAACTCTGGGCAGTTAAAATGCAGTTTAAATAAAATGGAGATCGAAACAGCAGGGGCCCAGCTACTTTTCTGCTCCACCCTCCACAAACTTACAGATTATGGCACTTCCCAGCAAGCTCTGGGCAGTTTAAATGCACTTTAAATACAATGGAGATCCAATCAGCAGGGTCCCAGCTACGTTTCTGCTCCACTGTCCAAAAACTTACAGATTGTAGCACTTCCCAGCAAGCTCTGGGCAGTTTAAATACAGTTGAAATACAATGAAGATCCAAACAGCAGGGCCCCAGCTACGTTTCTGCTCCACCCTCCACAAACGTACAGATTGTAGCAGTTCCCAGCAAGCTCTGGGCAGTTTAAATGGAGTTTAAATGCAGTTTAAATACAATCACAGGGCCCCAGCTATGTTTCCCTTCTGCTCCACCCTCCACAAACGTACAGATTGTAGCACTTCCCACCAAGCTCTGGGCAATTTAAATGCGGTTTAAATGCTGTTTAAATACAATGGAGATCCAATCAGCAGGGCCCCAGCTACTTTTCTTCACCCTGCACAAACTTACAGATTGTACCACTTCCCAGCAAGCTCTGGGCAGTTTAAATGCAGTTGAAATACAATGGAGATCCAAACAGCAGGGCCCCAGCTACGTTTCGGCTCCACCCTCCACAAATGTACAGATTGTAGCACTTCCCAGCAAGCTCTGGGCAGTTTAAATGCAGTTTAAATACAATGGAAATCCAATCAGCAGGGCCCCAGCTATGTTTCTGCTCCACCCTCCACAAATATACAGATTGTAGCAATTCCCAGCAAGCTCTGGGCAGTTTAAATGCAGTTTAAATGCAGTTTAAATACAATGGAGATCCAATCAGCAGGGCCCCAGCTACGTTTCGGCTCCACCCTCCATAAACGTACAGATTGTAGCACTTCCGAGCAAGCTCTCGGCAGTTTAAATGCTGTTTAAATACAATGGAGATCCAATCAGCAGGGCCCCAGCTACTTTTCTTCACCCTGCACAAACTTACAGATTGTAGCACTTCCCAGCAAGCTCTGGGCAGTTTAAATGCAGTTGAAATACAATGGAGATCCAAACAGCAGGGCCCCAGCTACGTTTCGGCTCCACCCTCCACAAATGTACAGATTGTAGCACTTCCCAGCAAGCTCTGGGCAGTTTAAATGCAGTTTAAATACAATGGAAATCCAATCAGCAGGGCCCCAGCTATGTTTCTGCTCCACCCTCCACAAATATACAGATTGTAGCAATTCCCAGCAAGCTCTGGGCAGTTTAAATGCAGTTTAAATGCAGTTTAAATACAATGGAGATCCAATCAGCAGGGCCCCAGCTACGTTTCGGCTCCACCCTCCATAAACGTACAGATTGTAGCACTTCCGAGCAAGCTCCTGGCATTGTTATAAAATGCAGTTTTAATAAATGGATATCCAAACTGCAGGGCCCCCCTAACGTTCTTCTGCTCCACCCCTCCATAAATGTCCAGATTTTACACTTCCCAGCAAGCTCTGGGCGATTAAATGCGGTGGAACATATAATGGAGATTCCATCAGCATGGCCCCAGCTACCTTTTTCTCCACCCTCCCCACAAACCTACAGATTGTAGCACTTCCCAGCAACCTCTGGGCAGGTTAAATGCGGTTTAAATGCAGTTTAAATACAATGGAGATCCAATCAGCAGGGCCCCAGCTACGTTTCTGCTCCACCCTCAACAAATGTACAGATTGTAGGACTTCCCAGCAAACTCTGGGCAATTTAAATGCAGTTTAATTAAAATGGAGATCCAATCTGTGTTATCCAATGCTGGGGCTGGCAGGGCAAGGGGTCCCCTTGGTTATACTCGGGGATTAGGATGAAATCCAGGCTGTGCACCACCCGAAAGGGCGCAAACCCTGTTCTACTGTGCACCGCGTTGTTGTATGCCACTTCCGCGAATGGCAGGAAGTCAACACAGTCCATCTGCTGGTACGACACGTAGCTCTGTAGGTAATGCTCCACCATCACGTTTGGGCGTTCCGCTGCTCCATTGGGATGATACGTCGAACTGAGACCCTGAGACGATCCGATGCAGCGGATAAATGTCCACTCCACCCTCCACAAAAGTACAGATTGTAGCACTACCCAGCAAGCTCTGGGCAGTTTAAATGCAGTTTAAATACAATGGAGATCCAATCAGCAGGGCCCCAGCTACATTTCTGCTCCACCCTCCAAAAACTTACAGATTGTAGCACTTCCCAGCAACCTCTGGGCAGTTTAAATGCAGTTGAAATACAATGAAGATCCAAACAGCAGGGCCCCAGCTACGTTTCTGCTCCACCCTCCACAAACTTACAGATTGTAGCACTTCTCAGCAAGCTCTGGGCAGATTAAATGCAGTTTAAATACAATGGAGATCCAATCAGCAGGGCCCCAGCTACTTTTCTGCTCCACCCTCCATAAATGTACAGATTGTAGCACTTCCCAGCAAGCTCTGGGCAGTTTAAATGCAGTTTAAATACAATGGAAATCCAATCAGCAGGGCCCCAGCTATGTTTCTGCTCCACCCTCCACAAATATACAAATTGTAGCAATTCCCAGCAAGCTCTGGGCAGTTTAAATGCAGTTTAAATGCAGTTTAAATACAATGGAGATCCAATCAGCAGGGCCCCAGCTACGTTTCTTCTCCACCCTCCACAAACGTACAGATTGTAGCACTTCCCAGCAAACTCTGGGCAATTTAAATGCAGTTTAAATACAATGGAGATCCAATCAGCAGGACCCCAGCTACGTTTCTGTTCCCCCTCCACAAACGTGCAGATTGTAGCACTTCCCAGCAAGCTCTGAGCAGATTAAATGCAGTTTAAATATAATGGAGATCCAATCCGCAGGGCCCCAGCTACTTTTATTCTCCACCCTCCACAAACGTACAGATTGTAGCGCTTCCCAGCAAACTCTGGGCAGTTCAAATGCAGTTTAAATAAAATGGAGATCCAAACAGCAGGGGCCCAGCTACTTTTCTGCTCCACCCTCCACAAACGTACAGATTATGGCACTTCCCAGGAAGCTCTGGGCAGTTTAAATGCACTTTAAATACAATGGAGATCCAATCAGCAGAGCCCCAGCTACGTTTCTGCACCACTGTCCAAAAACTTACAGATTGTAGCACTTCCCAGCAAGCTCTGGGCAGTTTAAATGCAGTTTAAATACAATGGAGATCCAATCAGCAGAGCCCCAGCTACTTTTCTGCTCCACCCTCCACAAACGTACAGATTGTAGCATTTCCCAGCAAGCTCTGGGCAGTTTAAATGCAGTTTAAATGCAGTTTAAATACAATGGAGATCCAATCAGCAGGGCCCCAGAAACTTTTCTTCACCCTCCACAAACGTACAGATTGTAGCACTTCCCACCAAGCTCTGGGCAGTTTAAATACAGTTTAAATACAATGGAGATCTAAACAGCAGGGCCCCAGCTACGTTTCGGCTCCATCCTCCACAAATGTACAGATTGTAGCACTTCCCAGCAAGCTCTGGGCAGATTAAATGCAGTTTAAATATAATGGAGATCCAATCAGCAGGGCCCCAGCTACTTTTATTCTCCACCTTCCATAAACTTACAGATTGTAGTGCTTCCCAGCAAACTCTGGGCAGTTCAAATGCAGTTTAAATAAAATGGAGATCCAAACAGCAGGGGCCCAGCTACTTTTCTGCTCCACCCTCCACAAACTTACAGATTATGGCACTTCCCAGCAAGCTCTGGGCAGGTTAAATGCACTTTAAATACAATGGAGATCCAATCAGCAGGGCCCCAGCTACGTTTCTGCTCCAGTGTCCAAAAAATTACAGATTGTAGCACTTCCCAGCAAGCTCTGGGCAGTTTAAATGCAGTTTAAATATAATGGAGATCCAATCAGCAGGGTCCCAGCTACTTTTATTCTCCACCCTCCACAAATGTAGATTGTAGCACTTCCCAGCAAGATCCTGGCAGTTTAAATGTAGTTTAAATACAATGGAGATCCAATCAGCAGGGCCCCAGCTACATTTCTGCTCCACGCTCCACGAACTTACAGATTGTAGCACTTCCCAGCAACCTCTGGGCAGATTAAATGCAGTTTAAATACAATGGAGATCCAATCAGCAGAGCCCCAGCTACTTTTCTGCTCCACCCTCAACAAATATACAGATTGTAGCAGTTCCCAGCAAGCTCTGGGCAGTTTAAATGCAGTTTAAATGCAGTTTAAATACAATGGAGATCCAATCAGCAGGCCCCCAGCTACGTTTCTGCTCCACCCTCAACAAATGTACAGATTGTAGCACTTCCCAGCAAGCTCTGGGCAGTTTAAATGCACTTTAAATACAATGGAGATCCAATCAGCAGGGCCCCAGCTACGTTTCTGCTCCCCCTCAACAAACGTGCAGATTGTAGCACTTCCCAGCAAGCTCTGGGCAGATTAAATGCAGTTTAAATATAATGGAGATCCAAACAGCAGGGCCCCAGCTACTTTTATTCTCCACCCTCCACAAACTTACAGATTGTAGCGCTTCCCAGCAAACTCTGGGCAGTTCAAATGCAGTTTAAATAAAATGGAGATCCAAACAGCAGGGGCCCAGCTACGTTTCTGCTCCACCCTCCACAAACTTACAGATTGTGGCACTTCCCAGCAAGCTCTGGGCAGTTTAAATGCACTTTAAATACAATGGAGATCCAATCAGCAGGGCCCCAGCTACGTTTCTGCTCCACTGTCCAAAAACGTACAGATTGTAGCACTTCCCAGCAAGCTCTGGGCAGATTAAATGCAGTTTAAATATAAAGGAGATCGAATCAGCTCTGCGCAGTTTAAATGCGGTTTAAATGCAGTTTAAATACAATGGAGATCCAATCAGCAGGGCCCCAGATACCTTTCTTCACCCTGCACAAACGTACAGATTGTAGCACTTCCCACCAAGCTCTGGGCAGTTTAAATGCAGTTTAAATGCAGTTTAAAACAATGGGAGATTCAATCAGCAGTGCAGCCTACTTTTCTTCACCCTGCACAAACTTAAAGATTTTAGCACTCCAGCAGCTCTCGGCAGTTAATGCGGTTTAATGCAGTGTAAATACAATGGAGATCCAATCAGCAGGCCCCAGATACTTTTCTTCACTCCCACAAACTTACAGATTGTAGCACTTCCCACCAAGCTCTGGGCAGTTTAAATACAGTTTAAATACAATGGAGATCCAAACAGCAGGGCCCCAGCTACGTTTCGGCTCCACCCTCCACAAATGTACAGATTGTAGCACTTCCCAGCAAGCTCTGGGCAGTTTAAATGCAGTTTAAATACAATGGAAATCCAATCAGCAGGGCCCCAGCTATGTTTCTGCTCCACCCTCCACAAATATACAGATTGTAGCAATTCCCAGCAAGCTCTGGGCAGTTTAAATGCAGTTTAAATGCAGTTTAAATACAATGGAGATCCAATCAGCAGGGCCCCAGCTACGTTTCTTCTCCACCCTCCACAAACGTACAGATTGTAGCACTTCCCAGCAAGCTCTTGGCAGTTTAAATGCAGTTTAAATACAATGGAGATCCAAACAGCAGGGCCCCAGCTACGTTTCTGCTCCACCCTCCACAAATGTACAGATTGTAGCACTTCCCAGCAAGCTCTGGGCAGATTAAATGTGGTTTAAATATAATGGAGATCCAATCAGCAGGGCCCCAGCTACCTTTATTCTCCACCCTCCACAAACCTACATATTGTAGCACTTCCCAGCAACCTCTGGGCAGGGTAAATGCGGTTTAAATGCAGTTTAAATACAATGGAGATCCAATCAGCAGGGCCCCAGCTACGTTTCTGCTCCACCCTCAACAAATGTACAGATTGTAGGACTTCCCAGCAAACTCTGGGCAATTTAAATGCAGTTTAATTAAAATGGAGATCCAATCTGTGTTATCCAATGCTGGGGCTGGCAGGGCAAGGGGTCCCCTTGGTTATACTCGGGGATTAGGATGAAATCCAGGCTGTGCACCACCCGAAAGGGCGCAAACCCTGTTCTACTGTGCACCGCGTTGTTGTATGCCACTTCCGCGAATGGCAGGAAGTCAACACAGTCCATCTGCTGGTACGACACGTAGCTCTGTAGGTAATGCTCCACCATCACGTTTGGGCATTCCGCTGCTCCATTGGTGCTGGGATGATACGTCGAACTGAGACCCTGAGACGATCCGATGCACCGGATAAATGTCCAACTCACCTCACCAATAAGTACAGATTGTAGCATCCCAGCAGCTCTGGAAGTTTAAATGCAGTTTAAATACAATGGAGATCAATCAGCAGGGCCCCAGCTACATTCTGCCAACCCTCAAAAAACTGACAGATTGTAGCACTTCCCAGAAAGCTCTGGGCAGTTTAATGCATTGAAATCACAATGAAGATCCAAACAGCAGTGCCCCAGCTACGTTTCTTGCTCCACCCTCCACAAACTTACAGAATTGTAGCAACGTCCCAGCAAGCTCTGGGCAGATAATGTCAGTTTAAATACAATGGAGATCCAATCAGCAGGCCCCAGATACTTTCTGCTCACCCTCCACAAATGTACAGATTGTAGCACTTCCCAGCACGCTCTGGGCAGCAGTTTAAATGCAGTTTAAATACAATGGAGATCCAATCAGCAGGGCCCCAGCTACGTTTCTTCTCCACCCTCCACAAACGTACAGATTGTAGCACTTCCCAGCAAGCTCTTGGCAGATTAAATGCAGTTTAAATACAATGGAGATCCAAACAGCAGGGCCCCAGCTACGTTTCTGCTCCACCCTCCACAAATGTACAGATTGTAGCACTTCCCAGCAAGCTCTGGGCAGATTAAATGCAGTTTAAATATAATGGAGATCCAATCAGCAGGGACCCAGCTACCTTTATTCTCCACCCTCCACAAACGTACAGATTGTAGCGCTTCCCAGCAAACTCTGGGCAGTTCAAATGCAGTTTAAATAAAATGGAGATCCAAACAGCAGGGGCCCAGCTACTTTTCTGCTCCACCCTCCACAAACGTACAGATTATGGCACTTCCCAGGAGGCTCTGGGCAGTTTAAATGCACTTTAAATACAATGGAGATCCAATCAGCAGGGCCCCAGCTACGTTTCTGCTCCCCCCTCAACAAACGTGCAGATTGTAGCACTTCCCAGCAAGCTCTGGGCAGATTAAATGCAGTTTAAATATAATGGAGATCCAAACAGCAGGGCCCCAGCTACTTTTATTCTCCACCCTCCAC
Source organism: Azemiops feae (assembly GCA_023970755.1). Lineage (NCBI taxonomy): Eukaryota > Metazoa > Chordata > Lepidosauria > Squamata > Viperidae > Azemiops > Azemiops feae. Next base: position 85,953 of record JALGBA010003686.1, read on the forward strand.
AAACTTACAGATTGTAGCGCTTCCCAGCAAACTCTAGGCAGTTCAAATGCAGTTTAAATAAAATGGAGATCCAAACAGCAGGGGCCCAGCTACTTTTCTGCTCCACCCTCCACAAACGTACAGATTGTAGCACTTCCCAGCAAGCTCTGGGCAGTTTAAATGCAGTTTAAATGCAGTTTAAATACAATGGAGATCCAATCATCAGGGCCCCAGAAACTTTTCTTCACCCTCCACAAACGTACAGATTGTAGCACTTCCCACCAAGCTCTGGGCAGTTTAAATACAGTTTAAATACAATGGAGATCTAAACAGCAGGGCCCCAGCTACGTTTCGGCTCCACCCTCCACAAATGTACAGATTGTAGCACTTCCCAGCAGGCTCTGGGCAGATTAAATGCAGTTTAAATATAATGGAGATCCAATCAGCAGGGCCCCAGCTACTTTTATTCTCCACCTTCCACAAACTTACAGATTGTAGTGCTTCCCAGCAAACTCTGGGCAGTTCAAATGCAGTTTAAATAAAATGGAGATCCAAACAGCAGGGGCCCAGCTACTTTTCTGCTCCACCCTCAAAAAAACTTACAGATTATGGCACTTCCCAGCAAGCTCTGGGCAGGTTAAATGCACTTTAAATACAATGGAGATCCAATCAGCAGGGCCCCAGCTACGTTTCTGCTCCAGTGTCCAAAAAATTACAGATTGTAGCACTTCACAGCAAGCTCTGGGCAGTTTAAATGCAGTTTAAATATAATGGAGATCCAATCAGCAGGGTCCCAGCTACTTTTATTCTCCACCCTCCACAAATGTAGATTGTAGCACTTCCCAGCAAGATCCTGGCAGTTTAAATGTAGTTTAAATACAATGGAGATCCAATCAGCAGGGCCCCAGCTACATTTCTGCTCCACGCTCCACGAACTTACACATTGTAGCACTTCCAAGCAACCTCTGGGCAGATTAAATGCAGTTTAAATACAATGGAGATCCAATCAGCAGAGCCCCAGCTACTTTTCTGCTCCACCCTCCACAAACGTACAGATTGTAGCAGTTCCCAGCAAGCTCTGGGCAGTTTAAATGCAGTATAAATGCAGTTTAAATACAATGGAGATCCAATCAGCAGGGCCCCAGCTACGTTTCTGCTCCACCCTCAACAAATGTACAGATTGTAGCACTTCCCAGCAAGCTCTGGGCAGTTTAAATGCACTTTAAATAAAATGGAGATCCAATCAGCAGGGCCCCAGCTACGTTTCTGCTCCCCCCTCAACAAACGTGCAGATTGTAGCACTTCCCAGCAAGCTCTGGGCAGATTAAATGCAGTTTAAATATAATGGAGATCCAAACAGCAGGGCCCCAGCTACTTTTATTCTCCACCCTCCACAAACTTACACATTGTAGCGCTTCCCAGCAAACTCTGGGCAGTTCAAATGCAGTTTAAATAAAATGGAGATCCAAACAGCAGGGGCCCAGCTACTTTTCTGCTCCACCCTCCACAAACTTACAGATTGTGGCACTTCCCAGCAAGCTCTGGGCAGTTTAAATGCACTTTAAATACAATGGAGATCCAATCAGCAGGGCCCCAGCTACGTTTCTGCTCCACTGTCCAAAAACGTACAGATTGTAGCACTTCCCAGCAAGCTCTGGGCAGTTTAAATGCAGTTTAAATATAAAGGAGATCGAATCAGCTCTGCGCAGTTTAAATGCGATTTAAATGCAGTTTAAATACAATGGAGATCCAATCAGCAGGGCCCCAGATACCTTTCTTCACCCTGCACAAACTTACAGATTGTAGCACTTCCCACCAAGCTCTGGGCAGTTTAAATGCAGTTTAAATGCAGTTTAAATACAATGGAAATCCAAACAGCAGGGCCCCAGCTACGTTTCTGCTCCACCCTCCTCAAATGTACAGATTGTAGCACTTCCCTGCAAGCTCTGGGAAGTTTAAAGCGCTTAAATGCAGTTTAAATACAATGGAGATCCAATCAGAGGGCACAGCTACTTTCTCACCCTGCACAAACTGTACAGATTGTAGCACTTACCAGCAAGCTGCTGGCAGTTTAAATGCGTTTAATGCAGTTTAAATACAATGGCGATCAATCAGCGGGCCCCAGCGTACGTTGTCTTCTCCACCCTCAAAACGTACAGATTGTAGGCACTTCCAGCAAGCTCTTGGCAGTTTAAATGCAGTTTAAATACAACGGGAGATCAAACAGAAGGGCCACAAGATACGTTCTGCTCACCCTCCACAAATGTACAGATTGTAGCACCTTCCAGCAAGCTTGGGCAGATAAATGCGGTTTAATCAGAATGGAGATCCATCAGCAGGGCCCCAGCTCTACCTTTAATTCTCCACCTCACCAAAACTACAGATGTAGCACTCCAGCAACCTTGGGCAGGTAAAATGACGGTTTAATATGCAGTTTAAATACAATGGAGATCCAATCAGCAGGGCCCCAGCTACGTTTCTGCTCCACCCTCAACAAATGTACAGATTGTAGGACTTCCCAGCAAACTCTGGGCAATTTAAATGCAGTTTAATTAAAATGGAGATCCAATCTGTGTTATCCAATGCTGGGGCTGGCAGGGCAAGGGGTCCCCTTGGTTATACTCGGGGATTAGGATGAAATCCAGGCTGTGCACCACCCGAAAGGGGGCAAACCCTGTTCTACTGTGCACCGCGTTGTTGTATGCCACTTCCGCGAATGGCAGGAAGTCAACACAGTCCATCTGCTGGTACGACACGTAGCTCTGTAGGTAATGCTCCACCATCACGTTTGGGCATTCCGCTGCTCCATTGGTGCTGGGATGATACGTCGAACTGAGACCCTGAGACGATCCGATGCACCGGATAAATGTCCACTCCACCCTCCACAAAAGTACAGATTGTAGCACTTCCCAGCAAGCTCTGGGCAGTTTAAATGCAGTTTAAATACAATGGAGATCCAATCAGCAGGGCCCCAGCTACATTTCTGCTCCACCCTCCAAAAACGTACAGATTGTAGCACTTCCCAGCAAGCTCTGGGCAGTTTAAATGCAGTTGAAATACAATGAAGATCCAAACAGCAGGGCCCCAGCTACGTTTCCGCTCCACCCTCCACAAACTTACAGATTGTAGCACTTCCCAGCAAGCTCTGGGCAGATTAAATGCAGTTTAAATACAATGGAGATCCAATCAGCAGGGCCCCAGCTACTTTTCTACTCCACCCTCCACAAATGTACAGATTGTAGCACTTCCCAGCAAGCTCTGGGCAGTTTAAATGCAGTTTAAATACAATGGAAATCCAATCAGCAGGGCCCCAGCTATGTTTCTGCTCCACCCTCCACAAATGTACAGATTGTAGCACTTCCCAGCAAGCTCTGGGCAGTTTAAATGCAGTTTAAATGCAGTTTAAATACAATGGAGATCCAATCAGCAGGGCCCCAGCTACGTTTCTTCTCCACCCTCCACAAACGTACAGATTGTAGCACTTCCCAGCAAGCTCTTGGCAGTTTAAATGCAGTTTAAATACAATGGAGATCCAAACAGCAGGGCCCCAGCTACGTTTCTGCTCCACCCTCCACAAATGTACAGATTGTAGCACTTCCCAGCAAGCTCTGGGCAGATTAAATGCAGTTTAAATATAATGGAGATCCAACAAGCAGGGCCCCAGCTACCTTTATTCTCCACCCTCCACAAACGTACAGATTGTAGCGCTTCCCAGCAAACTCTGGGCAGTTCAAATGCAGTTTAAATAAAATGGAGATCCAAACAGCAGGGGCCCAGCTACTTTTCTGCTCCACCCTCCACAAACGTACAGATTATGGCACTTCCCAGGAAGCTCTGGGCAGTTTAAATGCACTTTAAATACAATGGAGATCCAATCAGCAGAGCCCCAGCTACGTTTCTGCACCACTGTCCAAAAACTTACAGATTGTAGCACTTCCCAGCAAGCTCTGGGCAGTTTAAATGCAGTTTAAATATAATGGAGATCCAATCAGCAGGGTGCCAGCTACGTTTCTGCTCCAGTGTCCAAAAACTTACAGATTGTAGCACTTCCCAGCAAGCTCTGGGCAGTTTAAATGCAGTTTAAATGCAGTTTAAATACAATGGAGATCCAATCAGCAGGGCCCCAGAAACCTTTCTTCACCCTCCACAAACGTACAGATTGTAGCACTTCCCACCAAGCTCTGGGCAGTTTAAATACAGTTTAAATACAATGGAGATCTAAACAGCAGGGCCCCAGCTACGTTTCGGCTCCACCCTCCACAAATGTACAGATTGTAGCACTTCCCAGCAGGCTCTGGGCAGATTAAATGCAGTTTAAATATAATGGAGATCCAATCAGCAGGGCCCCAGCTACTTTTATTCTCCACCTTCCACAAACTTACAGATTGTAGTGCTTCCCAGCAAACTCTGGGCAGTTCAAATGCAGTTTAAATAAAATGGAGATCCAAACAGCAGGGGCCCAGCTACTTTTCTGCTCCACCCTCAAAAAAACTTACAGATTATGGCACTTCCCAGCAAGCTCTGGGCAGGTTAAATGCACTTTAAATACAATGGAGATCCAATCAGCAGGGCCCCAGCTACGTTTCTGCTCCAGTGTCCAAAAAATTACAGATTGTAGCACTTCACAGCAAGCTCTGGGCAGTTTAAATGCAGTTTAAATATAATGGAGATCCAATCAGCAGGGTCCCAGCTACTTTTATTCTCCACCCTCCACAAATGTAGATTGTAGCACTTCCCAGCAAGATCCTGGCAGTTTAAATGCAGTTTAAATACAATGGAGATCCAATCAGCAGGGCCCCAGCTACTTTTCTCCACCCTCCACAAACTTACAGATTGTAGCACTTCCCAGCAACTCTGGGCAGTTAAAATGCAGTTTAAATAAAATGGAGATCGAAACAGCAGGGGCCCAGCTACTTTTCTGCTCCACCCTCCACAAACTTACAGATTATGGCACTTCCCAGCAAGCTCTGGGCAGTTTAAATGCACTTTAAATACAATGGAGATCCAATCAGCAGGGCCCCAGCTACGTTTCTGCTCCACTCTCCAAAAACGTACAGATTGTAGCACTTCCCAGCAAGCTCTGGGCAGTTTAAATGCAGTTTAAATATAAAGGAGATCGAATCAGCTCTGCGCAGTTTAAATGCGGTTTAAATGCAGTTTAAATACAATGGAGATCCAATCAGCAGGGCCCCAGATACCTTTCTTCACCCTGCACAAACTTACAGATTGTAGCACTTCCCACCAAGCTCTGGGCAGTTTAAATGCAGTTTAAATGCAGTTTAAATGCAGCTTAAATACAATGGAAATCCAAACAGCAGGGCCCCAGCTACGTTTCTGCTCCACCCTCCTCAAATGTACAGATTGTAGCACTTCCCTGCAAGCTCTGGGCAGTTTAAATGCGCTTTAAATGCAGTTTAAATACAATGGAGATCCAATCAGCAGGGCCCCAGCTACTTTTCTTCACCCTGCACAAACTTACAGATTGTAGCACTTCCCAGCAAGCTCTGGGCAGTTTAAATGCGGTTTAAATGCAGTTTAAATACAATGGAGATCCAATCAGCAGGGCCCCAGATACTTTTCTTCACCCTCCAGAAACTTACAGATTGTAGCACTTCCCACCAAGCTCTGGGCAGTTTAAATACAGTTTAAATACAATGGAGATCCAAACAGCAGGGCCCCAGCTACGTTTCGGCTCCACCCTCCAGAAATGTACAGATTGTAGCACTTCCCAGCAAGCTCTGGGCAGTTTAAATGCAGTTTAAATACAATGGAGATCCAATCAGCAGGGCCCCAGCTATGTTTCTGCTCCACCCTCCACAAATGTACAGATTGTAGCACTTCCCAGCAAGCTCTGGGCAGTTTAAATGCAGTTTAAATGCAGTTTAAATACAATGGAGATCCAATCAGCAGGGCCCCAGCTACGTTTCTTCTCCACCCTCCACAAACGTACAGATTGTAGCACTTCCCAGCAAGCTCTTGGCAGTTTAAATGCAGTTTAAATACAATGGAGATCCAAACAGCAGGGCCCCAGCTACGTTTCTGCTCCACCCTCCACAAATGTACAGATTGTAGCACTTCCCAGCAAGCTCTGGGCAGATTAAATGTGGTTTAAATATAATGGAGATCCAATCAGCAGAGCCCCAGCTACCTTTATTCTCCACCCTCCACAAACCTACAGATTGTAGCACTTCCCAGCAACCTCTGGGCAGGTTAAATGCGGTTTAAATGCAGTTTAAATACAATGGAGATCCAATCAGCAGGGCCCCAGCTACGTTTCTGCTCCACCCTCAACAAATGTACAGATTGTAAGACTTCCCAGCAAACTCTGGGCAGATTAAATGCAGTTTAAATACAATGGAGATCCAATCAGCAGAGCCCCAGCTACTTTTCTGCTCCACCCTCCACAAACGTACAGATTGTAGCAGTTCCCAGCAAGCTCTGGGCAGTTTAAATGCAGTTTAAATGCAGTTTAAATACAATGGAGATCCAATCAGCAGGGCCCCAGCTACGTTTCTGCTCCACCCTCAACAAATGTACAGATTGTAGCACTTCCCAGCAAGCTCTGGGCAGTTTAAATGCACTTTAAATACAATGGAGATCCAATCAGCAGGGCCCCAGCTACGTTTCTGCTCCCCCCTCAACAAACGTGCAGATTGTAGCACTTCCCAGCAAGCTCTGGGCAGATTAAATGCAGTTTAAATATAATGGAGATCCAAACAGCAGGGCCCCAGCTACTTTTATTCTCCACCCTCCACAAACTTACAGATTGTAGCGCTTCCCAGCAAACTCTTGGCAGTTCAAATGCAGTTTAAATAAAATGGAGATCCAAACAGCAGGGGCCCAGCTACGTTTCTGCTCCACCCTCCACAAACTTACAGATTGTGGCACTTCCCAGCAAGCTCTGGGCAGTTTAAATGCACTTTAAATACAATGGAGATCCAATCAGCAGGGCCCCAGCTACGTTTCTGCTCCACTGTCCAAAAACGTACAGATTGTAGCACTTCCCAGCAAGCTCTGGGCAGTTTAAATGCAGTTTAAATATAAAGGAGATCGAATCAGCTCCGCGCAGTTTAAATGCGGTTTAAATGCAGTTTAAATACAATGGAGATCCAATCAGCAGGGCCCCAGATACCTTTCTTCACCCTGCACAAACTTACAGATTGTAGCACTTCCCACCAAGCTCTGGGCAGTTTAAATGCAGTTTAAATGCAGTTTAAATGCAGTTTAAATGCAGTTTAAATACAATGGAAATCCAAACAGCAGGGCCCCAGCTACGTTTCTGCTCCACCCTCCTCAAATGTACAGATTGTAGCACTTCCCTGCAAGCTCTGGGCAGTTTAAATGCGCTTTAAATGCAGTTAAAATACAATGGAGATCCAATCAGCAGGGCCCCAGCTACTTTTCTTCACCCTGCACAAACTTACAGATTGTAGCACTTCCCAGCAAGCTCTGGGCAGTTTAAATGCGGTTTAAATGCAGTTTAAATACAATGGAGATCCAATCAGCAGGGCCCCAGCTACTTTTCTTCACCCTGCACAAACTTACAGATTGTAGCACTTCCCACCAAGCTCTGGGCAGTTTAAATACAGTTTAAATACAATGGAGATCCAAACAGCAGGGCCCCAGCTACGTTTCGGCTCCACCCTCCAGAAATGTACAGATTGTAGCACTTCCCAGTAAGCTCTGGGCAGTTTAAATGCGGTTTAAATACAATGGAAATCCAATCAGCAGGGCCCCAGCTATGTTTCTGCTCCACCCTCCACAAATGTACAGATTGTAGCACTTCCCAGCAAGCTCTGGGCAGTTTAAATGCAGTTTAAATGCAGTTTAAATACAATGGAGATCCAATCAGCAGGGCCCCAGCTACGTTTCTTCTCCACCCTCCACAAACGTACAGATTGTAGCACTTCCCAGCAAGCTCTTGGCAGTTTAAATGCAGTTTAAATACAATGGAGATCCAAACAGCAGGGCCCCAGCTACGTTTCTGCTCCACCCTCCACAAATGTACAGATTGTAGCACTTCCCAGCAAGCTCTGGGCAGATTAAATGTGGTTTAAATATAATGGAGATCCAATCAGCAGAGCCCCAGCTACCTTTATTCTCCACCCTCCACAAACCTACAGATTGTAGCACTTCCCAGCAACCTCTGGGCAGGTTAAATGCGGTTTAAATGCAGTTTAAATACAATGGAGATCCAATCAGCAGGGCCCCAGCTACGTTTCTGCTCCACCCTCAACAAATGTACAGATTGTAGGACTTCCCAGCAAACTCTGGGCAATTTAAATGCAGTTTAATTAAAATGGAGATCCAATCTGTGTTATCCAATGCTGGGGCTGGCAGGGCAAGGGGTCCCCTTGGTTATACTCGGGGATTAGGATGAAATCCAGGCTGTGCACCACCCGAAAGGGGGCAAACCCTGTTCTACTGTGCACCGCGTTGTTGTATGCCACTTCCGCGAATGGCAGGAAGTCAACACAGTCCATCTGCTGGTACGACACGTAGCTCTGTAGGTAATGCTCCACCATCACGTTTGGGCATTCCGCTGCTCCATTGGTGCTGGGATGATACGTCGAACTGAGACCCTGAGACGATCCGATGCACCGGATAAATGTCCACTCCACCCTCCACAAAAGTACAGATTGTAGCACTTCCCAGCAAGCTCTGGGCAGTTTAAATGCAGTTTAAATACAATGGAGATCCAATCAGCAGGGCCCCAGCTACTTTCTGCTCCACCCTCCACAAACTTACAGATTGTAGCACTTCCCAGCAAGCTCTGGGCAGTTTAAATGCAGTTTAAATACAATGGAGATCCAAACAGCAGGGCCCCAGCTACGTTTCTGCTCCACCCTCCACAAATGTACAGATTGTAGCACTTCCCAGCAAGCTCTGGGCAGTTTAAATGCAGTTTAAATACAATGGAAATCCAATCAGCAGGGCCCCAGCTATGTTTCTGCTCCACCCTCCACAAATGTACAGATTGTAGCACTTCCCAGCAAGCTCTGGGCAGTTTAAATGCAGTTTAAATGCAGTTTAAATACAATGGAGATCCAATCAGCAGGGCCCCAGCTACGTTTCTTCTCCACCCTCCACAAACGTACAGATTGTAGCACTTCCCAGCAAGCTCTTGGCAGTTTAAATGCAGTTTAAATACAATGGAGATCCAAACAGCAGGGCCCCAGCTACGTTTCTGCTCCACCCTCCACAAATGTACAGATTGTAGCACTTCCCAGCAAGCTCTGGGCAGATTAAATGCGGTTTAAATATAATGGAGATTCAATCAGCAGGGCCCCAGCTACCTTTATTCTCCACCCTCCACAAACCTACAGATTGTAGCACTTCCCAGCAACCTCTGGGCAGGTTAAATGCGGTTTAAATGCAGTTTAAATACAATGGAGATCCAATCAGCAGGGCCCCAGCTACGTTTCTGCTCCACCCTCAACAAATGTACAGATTGTAGGACTTCCCAACAAACTCTGGGCAATTTAAATGCAGTTTAATTAAAATGGAGATCCAATCTGTGTTATCCAATGCTGGGGCTGGCAGGGCAAGGGGTCCCCTTGGTTATACTCGGGGATTAGGATGAAATCCAGGCTGTGCACCACCCGAAAGGGGGCAAACCCTGTTCTACTGTGCACCGCGTTGTTGTATGCCACTTCCGCGAATGGCAGGAAGTCAACACAGTCCATCTGCTGGTACGACACGTAGCTCTGTAGGTAATGCTCCACCATCACGTTTGGGCATTCCGCTGCTCCATTGGTGCTGGGATGATACGTAGAACTGAGACCCTGAGACGATCCGATGCACCGGATAAATGTCCACTCCACCCTCCACAAAAGTACAGATTGTAGCACTTCCCAGCAAGCTCTGGGCAGTTTAAATGCAGTTTAAATACAATGGAGATCCAATCAGCAGGGCCCCAGCTACATTTCTGCTCCACCCTCCAAAAACGTACAGATTGTAGCACTTCCCAGCAAGCTCTGGGCAGTTTAAATGCAGTTGAAATACAATGAAGATCCAAACAGCAGGGCCCCAGCTACGTTTCTGCTCCACCCTCCACAAACGTACAGATTGTAGCACTTCCCAGCAAGCTCTGGGCAGATTAAATGCAGTTTAAATACAATGGAGATCCAATCAGCAGAGCCCCAGCTACTTTTCTGCTCCACCCTACACAAACGTACAGATTGTAGCACTTCCCACCAAGCTCTGGGCAGTTCAAATGCCGTTTAAAATACAATGGTGATCCAGTCAGCAGGGCCCCAGCTACGTTTCTGCTCCACCCTCCTCAAATGTACAGATTGTAGCACTTCCCAGCAAGCTCTGGGCAGTTTAAATGCAGTTTAAATGCAGTTTAAATACAATGGAGATCCAATCAGCAGGGCCCCAGCTACGTTTCTTCTCCACCCTCCACAAACGTACAGATTGTAGCACTTCCCAGCAAGCTCTTGGCAGTTTAAATGCAGTTTAAATACAATGGAGATCCAAACAGCAGGGCCCCAGCTACGTTTCTGCTCCACCCTCCACAAATGTACAGATTGTAGCACTTCCCAGCAAGCTCTGGGCAGATTAAATGCAGTTTAAATATAATGGAGATCCAACAAGCAGGGCCCCAGCTACCTTTATTCTCCACCCTCCACAAACGTACAGATTGTAGCGCTTCCCAGCAAACTCTGGGCAGTTCAAATGCAGTTTAAATAAAATGGAGATCCAAACAGCAGGGGCCCAGCTACTTTTCTGCTCCACCCTCCACAAACGTACAGATTATGGCACTTCCCAGGAAGCTCTGGGCAGTTTAAATGCACTTTAAATACAATGGAGATCCAATCAGCAGAGCCCCAGCTACGTTTCTGCACCACTGTCCAAAAACTTACAGATTGTAGCACTTCCCAGCAAGCTCTGGGCAGTTTAAATGCAGTTTAAATATAATGGAGATCCAATCAGCAGGGTGCCAGCTACGTTTCTGCTCCAGTGTCCAAAAACTTACAGATTGTAGCACTTCCCAGCAAGCTCTGGGCAGTTTAAATGCAGTTTAAATGCAGTTTAAATACAATGGAGATCCAATCAGCAGGGCCCCAGAAACCTTTCTTCACCCTCCACAAATGTACAGATTGTAGCACTTCCCACCAAGCTCTGGGCAGTTTAAATACAGTTTAAATACAATGGAGATCTAAACAGCAGGGCCCCAGCTACGTTTCGGCTCCACCCTCCACAAATGTACAGATTGTAGCACTTCCCAGCAAGCTCTGGGCAGATTAAATGCAGTTTAAATATAATGGAGATCCAATCAGCAGGGCCCCAGCTACTTTTATTCTCCACCTTCCACAAACTTACAGATTGTAGTGCTTCCCAGCAAACTCTGGGCAGTTCAAATGCAGTTTAAATAAAATGGAGATCCAAACAGCAGGGGCCCAGCTACTTTTCTGCTCCACCCTCAAAAAACCTTACAGATTATGGCACTTCCCAGCAAGCTCTGGGCAGGTTAAATGCACTTTAAATACAATGGAGATCCAATCAGCAGGGCCCCAGCTACGTTTCTGCTCCAGTGTCCAAAAAATTACAGATTGTAGCACTTCACAGCAAGCTCTGGGCAGTTTAAATGCAGTTTAAATATAATGGAGATCCAATCAGCAGGGTCCCAGCTACTTTTATTCTCCACCCTCCACAAATGTAGATTGTAGCACTTCCCAGCAAGATCCTGGCAGTTTAAATGTAGTTTAAATACAATGGAGATCCAATCAGCAGGGCCCCAGCTACATTTCTGCTCCACGCTCCACGAACTTACAGATTGTAGCACTTCCCAGCAACCTCTGGGCAGATTAAATGCAGTTTAAATACAATGGAGATCCAATCAGCAGAGCCCCAGCTACTTTTCTGCTCCACCCTCAACAAATATACAGATTGTAGCAGTTCCCAGCAAGCTCTGGGCAGTTTAAATGCAGTTTAAATGCAGTTTAAATACAATGGAGATCCAATCAGCAGGGCCCCAGCTACGTTTCTGCTCCACCCTCAACAAATATACAGATTCTAGCACTTCCCAGCAAGCTCTGGGCAGTTTAAATGCACTTTAAATACAATGGAGATCCAATCAGCAGGGCCCCAGCTACGTTTCTGCTCCACCCTCCAAAAACTTACAGATTGTAGCACTTCCCAGCAAGCTCTGGGCAGTTTAAATGCAGTTTAAATATAATGGAGATCCAATCAGCAGGGTCCCAGCTACTTTTATTCTCCACCCTCCACAAATGTAGATTGTAGCACTTCCCAGCAAGATCCTGGCAGTTTAAATGTAGTTTAAATACAATGGAGATCCAATCAGCAGGGCCCCAGCTACATTTCTGCTCCACGCTCCACAAACTTACAGATTGTAGCACTTCCAAGCAACCTCTGGGCAGATTAAATGCAGTTTAAATACAATGGATTTCCAATCAGCAGAGCCCCAGCTACTTTTCTGCTCCACCCTCCACAAACGTACAGATTGTAGCAGTTCCCAGCAAGCTCTGGGCAGTTTAAATGCAGTTTAAATGCAGTTTAAATACAATGGAGATCCAATCAGCAGGGCCCCAGCTACGTTTCTGCTCCACCCTCAACAAATGTACAGATTGTAGCACTTCCCAGCAAGCTCTGGGCAGTTTAAATGCACTTTAAATACAATGGAGATCCAATCAGCAGGGCCCCAGCTACGTTTCTGCTCCCCCCTCAACAAACGTGCAGATTGTAGCACTTCCCAGCAAGCTCTGGGCAGATTAAATGCAGTTTAAATATAATGGAGATCCAAACAGCAGGGCCCCAGCTACTTTTATTCTCCACCCTCCACAAACTTACAGATTGTAGCGCTTCCCAGCAAACTCTGGGCAGTTCAAATGCAGTTTAAATAAAATGGAGATCCAAACAGCAGGGGCCCAGCTACGTTTCTGCTCCACCCTCCACAAACTTACAGATTGTGGCACTTCCCAGCAAGCTCTGGGCAGTTTAAATGCACTTTAAATACAATGGAGATCCAATCAGCAGGGCCCCAGCTGCGTTTCTACTCCACTGTCCAAAAACTTACAGATTGTAGCACTTCCCAGCAAGCTCTGGGCAGTTTAAATGCAGTTTAAATATAATGGAGATCCAATCAGCTCTGCGCAGTTTAAATTTGGTTTAAATGCAGTTTAAATACAATGGAGATCCAATCAGCAGAGCCCCAGATACTTTTCTTCACCTTGCACAAACTTACAGATTGTAGCACTTCCCACCAAGCTCTGGGCAGTTTAAATGCAGTTTAAATGCAGTTTAAATACAATGGAAATCCAAACAGCAGGGGCCCAGCTACGTATCTGCTCCACCCTCCTCAAATGTACAGATTGTAGCACTTCCCAGCAAGCTCTGGGCAGTTTAAATGCGCTTTAAATGCAGTTTAAATACAATGGAAATCCAAACAGCAGGGGCCCAGCTACGTATCTGCTCCACCCTCCACAAATGTACAGATTGTAGCACTTCCCAGCAAGCTCTGGGCAGTTTAAATGCGGTTTAAATGCAGTTTAAGTACAATGGAGATCCAATCAGCAGGGCCCCAGCTACTTTTCTTCACCCTGCACAAACTTACAGATTGTAGCACTTCCCACCAAGCTCTGGGCAGTTTAAATGCAGTTGAAATACAATGGAGATACAAAGAGCAGGGCCCCAGCTACGTTTCAGCTCCACCCTCCACAAATGTACAGATTGCAGCACTTCCCAGCAAGCTCTGGGCAGTTTAAATGTGGTTTAAATGCAGTTTAAATACAATGGAGATCCAATCAGCAGGGCCCCACTTACTTTTCTTCACCCTGCACAAACCTACAGATTGTAGCACTTACAGCAGCTCTGGGCAGATTTAAATGCAGTTTAATGCAGCTTAATACAATGCGAGGATCCAAACAGCAGGGCACCAGCTACGTTTCTGCTCACCCTCCTCAAATGTAAGATTGTAGCACTTCCCAGCAAAGGCTCTGGGCAGTTAAATTGCGGTTTAAATGCAGTTTAAATACAATGGAGATACAATTAGCAGGACCACCACTACCCTTTCTTCACACTGCACAAACTTACAGATTGTAGCACTGCAGCAAGCTATGGGGCAGTAAATGTGTTTAAATGCAGTTTAAATACAATGGAGATCCAATCAGCAGGGCCCCAGATACTTTTCTGTCACCCTCCACAAACGTACAGATTGTAGCACTTACCACAAAGCTCTGGGCAGTTTAAATACAGTGTTAAATACAATGGAGATCCAAACAGCAGGGCCCCAGCCTACGTTTTGGCTCCACCCTCCACAAATGTACAGATTGTAGCACTTCCCAGCAAGCTCTGGGCAGTTTAAATGCGGTTTAAATGCAGTTTAAGTACAATGGAGATCCAATCAGCAGGGCCCCAGCTACTTTTCTTCACCCTGCACAAACTTACAGATTGTAGCACTTCCCACCAAGCTCTGGGCAGTTTAAATGCAGTTGAAATACAATGGAGATACAAAGAGCAGGGCCCCAGCTACGTTTCAGCTCCACCCTCCACAAATGTACAGATTGTAGCACTTCCCACCAAGCTCTGGGCAGTTTAAATGTGGTTTAAATGCAGTTTAAATACAATGGAGATCCAATCAGCAGGGCCCCACCTACTTTTCTTCACCCTGCACAAACCTACAGATTGTAGCACTTCCCAGCAAGCTCTGGGCAGTTTAAATGCAGTTTAAATGCAGTTTAAATACAATGGAAATCCAAACAGCAGGGCCCCAGCTACGTTTCTGCTCCACCCTCCTCAAATGTACAGATTGTAGCACTTCCCAGCAAGCTCTGGGCAGTTTAAATGCGGTTTAAATGCAGTTTAAATACAATGGAGATCCAATTAGCAGGACCCCAGCTACCTTTCTTCACCCTGCACAAACTTACAGATTGTAGCACTTCCCAGCAAGCTCTGGGCAGTTTAAATGCGGTTTAAATGCAGTTTAAATACAATGGAGATCCAATCAGCAGGGCCCCAGATACTTTTCTTCACCCTCCACAAACGTACAGATTGTAGCACTTCCCACCAAGCTCTGGGCAGTTTAAATACAGATTAAATACAATGGAGATCCAAACAGCAGGGCCCCAGCTACGTTTCGGCTCCACCCTCCACAAATGTACAGATTGTAGCACTTCCCAGCAAGCTCTGGGCAGTTTAAATGCGGTTTAAATGCAGTTTCAGTACAATGGAGATCCAATCAGCAGGGCCCCAGCTACTTTTCTTCACCCTGCACAAACCTACAGATTGTACAATTACCAGCAAGCTTCTGGGCAGTTAATGCAGTGAAATACAATGGAGATACAAAGAGCAGGCCCCAGCTACGTTTCAGCTACACCATACACAAATGTACAGATTGTAGCACTTCCCAGCAAGCTCTGGGCAGTTTAACATGTAGGTTTAAATGCAGGTTTAAATACAATGGAGATCCAATCAGCAGGGCCCCACTTACTTTTCTTCACCCTGCACAAACCTACAGATTGTAGCACTTCCCACCAAGCTCTGGGCAGTTTAAATGCAGTTGAAATACAATGAAGATCCAAACAGCAGGGCCCCAGCTACTTTTCTTCACCCTGCACAAACTTACAGATTGTAGCACTTCCCAGCAACCTCTGGGCAGTTTAAATGCGGTTTAAATGCAGTTTAAATACAATGGGGAGAATCAAGCAGCAGGGCCCCAGTATTTTCTCTCCCCGCACAACTTACAGATTGTAGCACTTCCCAGCAACCTTGGCAGATTACATGCGGTTTAAATGCAGTTTAAATCAATGAGTCCAATCAGAAGGGCCCCAGATATGCGCAACTCCACCCAAACTTACAGATGGTAGCACTTCCAACCAAAGCTCTGGGCAGTTTAAATACAGTTAAATACAAATGGAGATCCAATCAGCAGGGCACCAGCTACGTTTCTGCTCAGTGTCCAAAAAACGTAAGATTGTAAGCATTCCCAGCAAGCTCTGGGCGAGAATGCAGTTTAAATCAATGGAGATCCCCAATCAGCAGGGCCCCCACTTACTTTCTACCTGCACAAACCAACAGATTGTAGCCAATTTCCAGCAAGCTTGGGCAGTTTAAATGCAGTTTAAATGCAGTTTAAATACAATGGAAATCCAAACAGCAGGGCCCCAGCTACGTTTCTGCTCCACCCTCCTCAAATGTACAGATTGTAGCACTTCCCAGCAAGCTCTGGGCAGTTTAAATGCGGTTTAAATGCAGTTTAAATACAATGGAGATCCAATTAGCAGGACCCCAGCTACCTTTCTTCACCCTGCACAAACTTACAGATTGTAGCACTTCCCAGCAAGCTCTGGGCAGTTTAAATGCGGTTTAAATGCAGTTTAAATACAATGGAGATCCAATCAGCAGGGCCCCAGATACTTTTCTTCACCCTCCACAAACGTACAGATTGTAGCACTTCCCACCAAGCTCTGGGCAGTTTAAATACAGATTAAATACAATGGAGATCCAAACAGCAGGGCCCCAGCTACGTTTCGGCTCCACCCTCCACAAATGTACAGATTGTAGCACTTCCCAGCAAGCTCTGGGCAGTTTAAATGCGGTTTAAATGCAGTTTCAGTACAATGGAGATCCAATCAGCAGGGCCCCAGCTACTTTTCTTCACCCTGCACAAACCTACAGATTGTAGCACTTCCCAGCAAGCTCTGGGCAGTTTAAATGCAGTTGAAATACAATGGAGATACAAAGAGCAGGGCCCCAGCTACGTTTCAGCTCCACCCTCCACAAATGTACAGATTGTAGCACTTCCCAGCAAGCTCTGGGCAGTTTAAATGTGGTTTAAATGCAGTTTAAATACAATGGAGATACAATCAGCAGGGCCCCAGCTACGTTTTTCACCCTGCACAAACCACAGATGTAGCACTTCGCAAGCTCTGGCAGTTTAAATGCGTTGAAATACAATGAAGATCCAAAAAGCAGGCCCAGCTACTTTTTTCACCCTGCACCAAACTTACGATTGTAGCACTTCCCAGCAACCTCTGGGCAGTTAAATGCGGTTTAAATCAGTTAAATACAATGTGAGAGATCAATCAGCAGGGCCCAGCTACTTTTCTTCACCTGCACAAATTACAGATGTAGCACTTCCCAGCAACCTCGGGCAGTTAAATGCGGTTTAAAATGCAGTTTAAATATAATGGAGATCCAATCAGCAAGGCCCCAGATACTTTTCTTCACCCTCCACAAACTTACAGATTGTAGCACTTCCCACCAAGCTCTGGGCAGTTTAAATACAGTTTAAATACAATGGAGATCCAAACAGCAGGGCCCCAGCTACGTTTCGGCTCCACCCTCCACAAATGTACAGATTGTAGCACTTCCCAGCAAGCTCTGGGCAGAGTAAATGCAGTTTAAATATAATGGAGATCCAATCAGCAGGGCCCCAGCTACTTTTATTCTCCACCCTCCACAAACTTACAGATTGTAGCGCTTCCCAGCAAACTCTGGGCAGTTCAAATGCAGTTTAAATAAAATGGAGATCCAAACAGCAGGGCCCCAGCTACTCTTCTTCACCCTGCACAAACTTACAGATTGTAGCACTTCCCAGCAACCTCTGGGCAGTTTAAATGCGGTTTAAATGCAGTTTAAATACAATGGAGATCCAATCAGCAGGGCCCCAGCTACTTTTCTTCACCCTGCACAAACTTACAGATTGTAGCACTTCCCAGCAACCTCTGGGCAGTTTAAATGCGGTTTAAATGCAGTTTAAATACAATGGAGATCCAATCAGCAGGGCCCCAGATACTTTTCTTCACCCTCCACAAACTTACAGATTGTAGCACTTCCCACCAAGCTCTGGGCAGTTTAACTACAGTTTAAATACAATGGAGATCCAAACAGCAGGGCCCCAGCTACGTTTCGGCTCCACCCTCCACAAATGTACAGATTGTAGCACTTCCCAGCAAGCTCTGGGCAGATTAAATGCAGTTTAAATATAATGGAGATCCAATCAGCATGGCCCCAGCTACTTTTATTCTCCACCCTCCACAAACTTACAGATTGTAGCGCTTCCCAGCAAACTCTGGGCAGTTCAAATGCAGTTTAAATAAAATGGAGATCCAAACAGCAGGCGCCCAGCTACTTTTCTGCTCCACCCTCCACAAACTTACAGATTATGGCACTTCCCAGCAAGCTCTGGGCAGTTTAAATGCACTTTAAATACAATGGAGATCCAATCAGCAGGGCCCCAGCTACGTTTCTGCTCCACCCTCCAAAAACTTACAGATTGTAGCACTTCCCAGCAAGCTCTGGGCAGTTTAAATGCAGTTTAAATATAATGGAGATCCAATCAGCAGGGTCCCAGCTACTTTTATTCTCCACCCTCCACAAATGTAGATTGTAGCACTTCCCAGCAAGATCCTGGCAGTTTAAATGTAGTTTAAATACAATGGAGATCCAATCAGCAGGGCCCCAGCTACATTTCCGCTCTACGCTCCACGAACTTACAGATTGTAGCACTTCCCAGCAACCTCTGGGCAGATTAAATGCAGTTTAAATACAATGGAGATCCAATCAGCAGAGCCCCAGCTACTTTTCTGCTCCACCCTCCACAAACGTACAGATTGTAGCAGTTCCCAGCAAGCTCTGGGCAGTTTAAATGCAGTTTAAATGCAGTTTAAATACAATGGAGATCCAATCAGCAGGCCCCCAGCTACGTTTCTGCTCCACCCTCAACAAATGTACAGATTGTAGCACTTCCCAGCAAGCTCTGGGCAGTTTAAATGCACTTTAAATACAATGGAGATCCAATCAGCAGGGCCCCAGCTACGTTTCTGCTCCCCCTCAACAAACGTGCAGATTGTAGCACTTCCCAGCAAGCTCTGGGCAGATTAAATGCAGTTTAAATATAATGGAGATCCAAACAGCAGGGCCCCAGCTACTTTTATTCTCCACCCTCCACAAACTTACACATTGTAGCGCTTCCCAGCAAACTCTGGGCAGTTCAAATGCAGTTTAAATAAAATGGAGATCCAAACAGCAGGGGCCCAGCTACTTTTCTGCTCCACCCTCCACAAACTTACAGATTGTGGCACTTCCCAGCAAGCTCTGGGCAGTTTAAATGCACTTTAAATACAATGGAGATCCAATCAGCAGGGCCCCAGCTACGTTTCTGCTCCACTGTCCAAAAACGTACAGATTGTAGCACTTCCCAGCAAGCTCTGGGCAGTTTAAATGCAGTTTAAATATAATGGAGATCGAATCAGCTCTGCGCAGTTTAAATTTGGTTTAAATGCAGTTTAAATACAATGGAGATCCAATCAGCAGAGCCCCAGATACTTTTCTTCACCTTGCACAAACTTACAGATTGTAGCACTTCCCACCAAGCTCTGGGCAGTTTAAATGCAGTTTAAATGCAGTTTAAATGCAGTTTAAATACAATGGAAATCCAAACAGCAGGGCCCCAGCTACGTTTCTGCTCCACCCTCCACAAATGTACAGATTGTAGCACTTCCCAACAAGCTCTGGGCAGTTTAAATGCAGTTTTAATGCAGTTTAAATACAATGGAAATCTAATCAGCAGGGTCCCAGCTACGTTTCTGCTCCACCCTCCACAAACGTTCAGATTGTAGCACTTCCCAGCAAACTCTGGGCAGTTTAAATGCAGTTTAAATAAAATGGAGATCCAATCAGCAGGGCCCCAGCTACG
>JALGBA010003687.1:0-28630 GCA_023970755.1 Azemiops feae
AGTTCTGTCTTCTTAAGATGTAAATTGAGGTGGGTTCCTTACACTTCCTTTATTCAGTAGTGTGAATTTCCAGGCAAAGGTAAAGAGTTTAGATGCCACAAATATCAGTTGGCACCTAAGATTTGAGAATAACGGAACAACGGTTATTTCAGCCCCAACCCAGATAAAGCTGTTATAAAAATTAGTGTCTTTAATCACGGTCAGAATAGAATAGAATAGAAATAACTTTATTGTCACTTTAAATGTACACTAATCAGCATACATTAAAATGAAGTTTCATTGCATACAGCTCCCAAAGGGTCAGCACTGTGGGGAAAAGAACCTATTATTTTTGCAGAAACCGTAGAAGGGCAGGCTAATCCTTGGAAGAATCCAATGGATATATTTCTAATGTCATGAATTCTGCTTAAGCATGGAAAGTGTACGTAGGAGCCAGGATCAGAGGCCCCTGCAATGCTCAAAACTAGCTTTAACCAGAATTAGTTGGCACGATGGTTGATTCAGAGCCCACCGGAACTAATAGCTATAAAAGGTAATTTGTAAATAAGGGCAGGGGGCGACTTTTTTTGCCTTGGCGGAGCTGGGATTAGGGTTAGGGTTAGAGTTAGGGTTACGGTGGGTGCAGCCCACACGTGCGCATCCTTTATACGAAGTCTTAGTCTAAAGAGCCAGTTCCTGTTTAATCATGGCAGGAAATTTCCTAAGGAGATTTCCTTTCAGGATCTCTGTTTCAGCTGGTAGCCCTTCATATTGAAAGGTCCACAGTCACTGTATGGTGCACAGCTAGCATCCATCCATAGCTGGATCAAAGATTATAACATCATAACGCATGTTATAAAATGTGTCCTGGGCTGATTATGGACTGGCCTGTACTGGGTCATTCCCAGTGAATCCCAGTGAAGTGAAGGCACCTGGTAACATAGGTGTTAAACTTGCTGCATCACTTGCTATTTTGCGACAGATTGCAACTTCTTTTTGCCTTGGCAAAGCCTGGGTTAGGGGTAGGGTAGGGTTGGGCCCGGGGTTATAGTGGGTGGGGTCTGCGCATGGTGCATCTGGCCCATGCTGATTATGGACTGGCCTGTACTGGGTCATTCCCAGTGAATCCCAGTGAAGTGAAGGCACCTGGTAACATAGGTGTCAAACTCGCTGCATCACTTGCTATTTTGCGACAGATTGCAACTTCTTTTTGCCTTGGCAAAGCCTGGGTTAGGGGTAGGGTAGGGTTGGGGTCAAGGTTATAGTGGGTGGGGTCTGCGCATGGCGCATCCGGCCCATGGACCAGCAGCTTAAAACTGCTTTAAAGAGCCAGGTCATCTTCCAGCATGGCAGACAATTTCATCCGGAGGATGAAAATGAAGCCCTCCAATAGAGGTAGGATAAAATTAAAAATAAGAGGCATTATAATACTTCACTTTGGGAGTTAGAATAGTAGAATAGTAATTACTCAACCCTGGATAATAAAACAATTGAGAAGTGGATTAATAAGGCCTCTTCGAATGCTACATCAGAAAAAAATGAAAAAAAAATCCATCAGAGGCGGGAGGCACAATTATATGAAATTTGGGTGGATTTTATCGTTTATTACGTGTGCAATCCCCACCTCTTTACTTATTTTTTATTACATCTTTTTTTCTTTTCTATAACAAGTTTTATTGAATTTTTTTTAATTTTACAGCCAAGTGCTTAAGACTCATCGTGGAGATAGGGCACTCCATAAAACAAAATAGAACATACAATCATGCATAAACAATTTACACTTTTTTTTTTTTTTAAATCCTCCCTCTCTATTTTATCCATCAAAGAGCAAGAACAAACAAACAAAACCAAACTATCAACGATATTTCCACCCATTTAACCTTAATTAACTATTAGCATATTCCAACTAGCATTACATAGACATATAGAACACGGTTCGAGTATCCATATAATAAAGACCATATTATTCCAAATATTCAGTTTATATTTCTCAATTAAGTTCTATCTCTTATTCTATCTCACATAGATATTTTATCAGTGAATATAACTTTACGTTTCCAAACCATTTTGGATTAGCTTAAATTGTTTCTAATTATTTCTAAGTTAAACATATATAAGTATATTTTAACATTTCTCCACTATATTCTATTCCTATATTCTAAACATTTTTATAAATCAATCCATTCTTTAGTCATTGCATGTAAAGATATCATTAGTATTCCACCAGTCTCAATACAACTCCTGAATTTCGCTTTTCGTTTTCCATAGTTACTATTCCAGACCATAATCAAATCCATAATTCAAATCAATATTAGTCAGACTAAAATCTTAAACTTTAAAGATCTCAAAAATATTAGCTCACTTAAAGTCTTTAAAAACCCTTTTACCATTTTACCCATCAAATAAATTTTTAACACTCATTTTAAACCTAATTCTAGCTTTCTTTTTATGCCAAGCAGGTTTCCACAATACAGCTTTCAGCTCCTCCCATCTTGGTATTTGGTTATACACATTTTCCCACAGTTGCGTCTGATCATAGTCTTCTTCTCTTTTTCCCAATATTGTCTGCACAATATACTCAGTCTTAGCCAGTGTGGTGATTATTCGTTGTTTATATATACTGTCAGGATTTTTAATGTCTCGTATTAAAGAGTCCATTTCTGTTGTTTTTACATCTATAGATGTTTCAATTGAGTTCTGCTTTTGGTCTTCAAAAGTCTCCATCCTTTGTGTATAAAGTGTAACATCTTCCTCTTCAGTAGATTGTAAATATAGATCTTCCATCTCATTAAATTGTAAATCCAATTGTATATCATGCTCAGTTAAAGTTTGAAATCCAGTTTTTTGCTCTAAACCAACCTCATTCCTTAGTGTCCTGAACTGTTCTTTTAATTCTTTCCTTGTTTCCAAAATTTTTGCTAATATCAATCCATAATTGAGCTGTGAATAAGCTTCCATCCTTCTCTCCTTTTTTTTTTCTATAATAAGAAAACAGCAGTGTCTGGGCGTAGCACCAGGTTCAAAAGTTCAGCTACCATGGCAACGTTATGATAAGACATTCTGGGCTTCACGCCAGTTTCCAAGATAGATACAATGTAGCCCCTCCAATCCACATCTCAGTAGCCAAGGCAGTTTTTTTTTTTCCTTTTCCTTTTTAAAGTGGATAAGAATGTTCAGAAGGGGGGGGAGGAAGAAAAAACACTCCACCCCCCTCCCTAGAATTTCCACTTAAATTTAAAACAGGCAAACAAAGAGGAAAAGTCACAATAAGGCTTTTTTCTTCTCTCTTTTTTTTTTCCAGGATCCCCCGGATTCCAACAGCTCAAATACACAATAGCAAAGTCACTTTTTTCCCCCGAGTGTTCAAACGCTGCTTTTTTAAGGAAGGGAGTAGTTTCTAAAAGCTTTTCATAGGGAAGTAAGGAAGGTAACAAGAGGGAAGGAAAGTTCTCACCCAGATCTTCCACGGTGGTTCTTTGTGCTTAGATGTTGCTGTGACTTTCGGCTGGAGCAGCTGAGTGATCGGCCATGTTACTGGCCGATCTTTTCCCCGTCAGCCCAAAGGTGATTTTCTCGGACCTCAGAGGGAGCCGCCGCTCCCTCCGAGATCAACGAGTGCCCTCCTCTGCGGTGGTCGCCCCTACAGGGCGACTTTCGACCCTGTCCAGGGTCTACCGGCGGGGGGAAACTGGACGGCCAAGAGAACGAATTCTCTGCACGTCCGCGGACGCTGCCACCGGATCCGGAAGCCTTCTTATTTTTTATTACATCTTGATTGCCTAGCCATCATGGATGTATGTTATTTATATGCTTTTATATACCGGTATGGTTTATATTATTTGTTAAGCGTTGTTCAATTTTTTTAAAAAATGGACGATTCATTTAATAATTAGTCCAGTCTCCAAGTCCAAATTGGAGCTGGTTGAACCTTGGTGCATCTTAATATTGCAAATGAACTTGCCACGAATAAGAGTTTCTCCCCTCTTCTTCTGTGTTCTGGGAGAAAAAGGCTGTAATGGAAAACAAGAAGTATTTAAGGGGCAAATAGCTTTATTGAGAGGACTAAAATGTCATAAAACAACAGGCTGTTCAATGCTCTCACCTATCAGACTCTAAAAAATAGGGTTGAAAAGGGAAAAGACAAATTAAGCCAGCAGAGACTGCAGCTACATTGCTTTCTATTAAAGGCTGATATCAAGCATTTATGAAGCTGTTATAAAAATTAGCGTCTTTAATCACAGTCAGTAAGTTTGTCATTTTAAAGAAGTGTATTTTTATTCCAGTGGTACCGGAGGTCCAAGTATCCCTGCCAATGATCCTTCAAGGGCCTTGCCCTCAGCCACCCAACACCCAACGTCCCTCTCAGGTAAGCAATCTAAATCTTCTGAGCAAACCTTTTAGTGTCCATCACCAAGGAGCACAAAGGGCTTCGTGCATGGCTGGTGAGATTTTAGAAGGGAATGTGTTCCACTCTTGGTCGATATGGTGGCTAAAAGAAAAGCCCATTTTTCTTTTAATCAGGAGAGGTTATAGCCTGAAAGCTTTTCCATGTCATAATAAGATGTGAAGAAGCCCAGTGTGAGTGTGGGGGCAGTGGAGGGAGAGTGAGCTGATATATGGGTATATTCCTCACCTGTTATGTATTTTTACTTTTCCAGACTCCTGGAACATCAGGGGAAGAAGTAGAGGTGAGCAGCGCAAGGGACGAGATTGCCAGGTAAGTCTACACTGACAATGGGACTGGCCATTGTATCAAAAACATATAAAATGGACATTAGCAGTGGAGATCCAGAGAGTTTAGCATTTCTTACGATGCAATCTGGTCATTGATGAGAAGAATGCCATTTGGTGGGATTGTAGCAGTTGAGAATTTACTCCAGTGTAGAAGTGCTGGAATTGTGCAGCAGAGATAATGAGGAACGAAACACCAGAAGGCAGAATCTGGCAGCCATTGTTCATTTTGCGCAACTGAGAACAACTGCAGGGCCTTTGTGCTCGCTGTAGAGTGGCGTAAACTGGGAATCAAGCAATGCTGGGATGATGAAATGGAGAGGATGCAGGAAGGGGATGGGCGCCGCTTTGAATGTCAAAGACCACTTTGGCCTAAATTTGACATCTGTTAACATCGGAAGTGTTGAAAATGATATTGTTCTAGTAACGTCTGGACAATGGAAATTTCAAGGCTGCTGTCAGAAAAAGAGGAGCTCCAATTGAAGAACAAGGAGCTTAAGGTGAAAAATATCCAACTAATTGCAGAAAAGGGGGAGCTCTGCAAAGGTTTTGAAGAGAAACTGAGCAAGTGAGCAATTTTTAGATAGCAACCCTGACTTTTCTTCCAGAATTTCATATTAAATTCTTTGTAGCTCTCTCTCCCCTGAATGTATATTATACATAGTTCCCGATTGAATTACATTGCCCGGAACAAGATTGGGGGAAAATAAGACCTGAGTCTTTTCAACTTGTTCCAAACATAGCAAAATTATACGGAGCCTCACGTTAAACTGTAAGGCTATGTATAACAAACAAAATGCCAGGTATTTTTAATTAGTTTTAATTTTAAACAAGTCTGATGATTCAAGTAACAAACCCAAGGAAGCTATTTTTACTCAGATTTTGATATTTTACAGAAGAAATATTTCAGATGAGTCTCAGCAGATAGACAAGCTCAGAAAAGAGAATCAAGATCTGAGTTGCAGGGTTCAAAAACAAGATGGGGAGAAGGCGGAACTCCTCAGAGAAAATAATGAATGCAGAATAAACATTTTAGGGGAGCAAATGGCCCAGCTCAGACAGGAGAATCAGAGTCTCCATTGCAGAATGGAAAGTAAGTTTTTACCAAATGAGCAGCTCCTGCGTGAAAACATGCAGCTTGTTCACCAAAAAGAAGAACTGGGGCAAAGAGCTGGAGGAGAGACTGAGCAGGTGAGAAATTTTCAGATAGCAACCCTGACTTTCTCATCCAGGATTTCATATTCGATTCCCTTTAGCTCCCTCCCCTGGACATGTATGTATGTGTATGTATATGTGTATATGTGTATAAGACAAAAGCAAATGCAGAGTAAAAATCATAATAACTTAGTTATGCTTGGTGATCGAAGTAAAAAAAAATCGGAGGGCTAATTTCTCTCTGATCTTCATAATTTACAGAAAAACAACAATAATGTCTTCAATGCTAGAAAAAAGAGAAGAACTTCAAATTAAAATTGAGAAGTTGAGGAATAAAAACCTCGATCTGATTGATGGAAAAGAGGCCCTCATCAACGAATTCAGAGTAAGTAAAAATGCATTAACCTGTACTTAAATAATCAAACTCTTCCATGCAGTGTTGTTAACCTTAAGACTGAAGAAGCGAAACAAATCCCTTGAGAATATAGTGGAGATATAGATAAGATCTACGGATTTGTCCATTTTACTGAGCATTTCTAAAGTACCCAGTAAATGAAATAAATCATTCCCACATTGGTTCCCGTGAGAAGAACTTGCTAGCTGTGGCAACAGGAATGGCAAAACTAAATTAATTAAAAAGTAAGGCTAGGTAAAACAAACCAAGTGCCAGGTCTTTTTAGTTAGTTTCAATTTTAAACCACTTTGATGATTCAGGTAAAAACCTTAGGGGGTTAATTTCACTCTTGTCTTCATATTTTACAGAATTAAATCTCTGGAAGAAAACCTCCTGAAGCTGCAGGAGGAAAACCACCATCAACGCTGCAGAGTTCTGAAACAAGCTGGGGAGAACCAGGAGCTCCTCAGCGAAAACCAGGAGTTAAAGGGACAACTGGGCAGGTGAGAAATATTTAGGTGGCAATCCTGACTTATTCTTTCAAATTCAATTTTATTTACTAGAACCCGGAGGCCAAATATAAACAACATACATATGTTGTTTATAAAAGAAATACGACTTTTTAATCTATCCATATCTATCTATACCTATCTATCATCCATCTACACGCACAGTATAGATGTGTGTGTGTGTATTATATGTTTAGAAGACAAATGCAAATATAGTGTAAAAATTATTAAGAACTTAATTATGCTTGGTGATCGAAGTAAAAAAAAAATAGAAGGCTAATTTTTCTCCGGTGTTCATAATTTACAGAAACATCACGATACTGAACACCATAGTTGAAGAGAGGCTTGAGCTTCAATTAAAAATGAACACCTTGAGGTTTGAAAACATCCAGCACATTGAAACCAAAGAGGCCATGGAAAAAGACTTCAGGGAAAGACTGAGCAGGTGAGAAAGGTTTAGACAGCAACCCTGACTTTCTCTTCCAGAATTTGATATTAATTTCTCCTTAGCTCCCTCCCTTCACCGGGGATCTTTATAGCCACGTCCTCTATACTCAGGAGATCCGATGTTGTACCCCTCCCCCCCAGGTACAGTTGAAATCCCATTGGGGAATTGATGGTTTTCACATGGGGAAACAAGAAGCTCTCCCACAATGGGAATTTACATAAAATTTCAGTGGGTTTTTTAGGATATTTTTAATTAGTTTTAATTTTAAACAAGTCTAACTAGAAATCTCCCAAGGTCCCTTCCAGCTCTATTGTATTCTTAAATTTTACTCGGGTTTGATATTTTACAGAAGAAATATTTCGGATGAGTCTATACAGATAGACATGCTCAGAAAAGAGAATCAAGATCTGAGTTGCAGGGTTCAAAAACAAGATGGGGAGAAGGTGGAACTCCTCAGAGAAAATAATGAATACAGAATAAATATTTTAGAGCAGGGCTTTTCAACCTTTTCACCCATTGTACCACTTTTAGGATAACGCAACATCCGAGTACCACCACTCACCCAGCAAGGTGTCAAAAACCTGACCCCCCCCCCAAAAAGGAAAAAAATGATAAAGTACAGGTAGTCCTCGACTTACAACAATCTGCTTAGTGACTGTTCGAAGTTACAATAGCACTGAAAAAAGTGACTTATGACCATTTTTCACACTTATGACTGTTGCAGCATCCCCAGGGTCATGTGATTTACATTCGGATGCTTGGCAACTGATTCATACTTATGACGTTCACAGTGTCCCAGGGTCATGTGATCAATGGCCGGGGGCATGGCCAGCTGATCACCCAGGTTGCAGGGTGCCTGTGGGGGGGAATCCGTGGGTCTCTGGTGGAAGGGGATGGGACTGGGGTGGGTACCTGGCTTCCTTCCCTCCCTTCTCTCCCATTGTCCCTTCCTTCCCTCCCTCCCTCTCATTGTCCTTCCCCTCCTTCCTTCCTTCCCTTTGTCCCTTCCTTCCCTTCCTCTCACTGTCCTTCCCCTCCTTCCTTCCTTCCCTTTGTCCCTTCCTTCCTTCCCTCCCTTTCATTGTCCTTTCCTTCCTTCCTTCCTTCCTTCCCTTTGTCCCTTCCTTCCTTCCCTCCCATTGTCCTTTCCTTCCTTCCTTCTTTGTCCCTTCCTCCTTCCCTCCCTCCCTCTCATTGTCCTTTCCTTCCTTCCTTCCTTCCTTTTGTCCCTTCCTTCCCTCCCTCCCTCTCACTGTCCTTCCCCCTCCTTCCTTCCTTCCCTTTGTCCCTTCCTTCCTTCCCTCCCTCCCTCATTGTCCTTTCCTTCCTTCCTTCCCTCCTTCCTTTGTCCCTTCCTCCTTCCCTCCCTCCCTCATTGTCCTTTCCTTCCTTCCTTCCTTCCTTCCTTCCCTCCCTCTCATGGTCCTTTCCTTCCCCTCCTTCCTTCCCTCCCTCCCTTCCATTGTCCTTCGATACACCGTCCAGATCCCAGCCTGGTTTTGGCAGGCAGCAGTGCATTCTCACCAAACGGAGCAGCTGGTGAGGTGAACCGGCAACATCACGTGCACAGAGGCAGAGGAGAGCGCATGTGCCCGGCCCGGCGGCCAGCCGCCGCGAAGCCCCACCCGGCCCAGCCGCCGCGAAGCCCCGCCTGGCGGCCGCCGCGAAACCCCGCCCAGCGGCCGCCGCGAAGCACCGCCCGGCGGCCGCCGCGAAGCACCGCCCGGCGGCCGCCGCGAAGCATCGCCCGGCGGCCGCCGCGAAGCTCGGCCCGGCCGCCGCCGCGAAGCTCGGCCCGGCCGCCGCCGCGAAGCCCGTGTAAGGTTGGCGCCCCCGCCCAGATGCCTTCGCCTCCCCCAAGCATTTTTTTACTCACCTGCTTTCAGCTGCACTCCCTTTCTCCTTTTGCTTCTCTGCCTTCGTTTGCCATGTGCTTGTGGGTAAAAAAAAAAAGTTCCATGAGACTTTCTAACTTCTCGCGAGAAGTTAGAAAGTCTCATGGAACTTTTTTTTTTGTCTCACAAACACGTGGCGAAGGCCGAGAAGGACAGGAGAAAGGGAGTGCAGCTGAAAGCAGGTGAGTAAAAAAAAACGCTTGGGAGAGGCGAGGGCATCTGGGTGGGGGCGGGGGGAGGGACCCAGGCAATGCGTCACTCAGCTCCGGCGGAATCTCCCCTGAAGACTGCGTGAGGCTGCCTGCCACCCCCAAGGCCGCCGCCAATCAGCTGGAGCTGCGCGCTTTGATCCTGGGCTCTCAGTAGGACCCAGGCAACGTGCAGTTCCAGCTGACTTGGCCACAAGCCTCTGCGGCGCTGCTGCCGCTTCACCTCATCCACTTTTACATTTTTTTTTTTAAAAAAAAAATTCAAAAAAAATTTTTTTAATATTTTTTTTACATTTTTTTTTACGTTTTTTCAACCCGTCCTACGCGTACCACCAGCCATGTGCTCGCATACCACTGGTGGTACGCGTACCACCAGTTGAAAAGCCCTGTTCTAGACGTTTATGAATAATCTTTTTTCTATGATTCATTTTTTTGTTGCCTGCTCTAGAATGTTCCCTATAAATTACCAATTGCATCAATTATATTTTGTTAATATATATTTTGCCAGTATATGGGTGAGAAATTTTGCTGAACCTTTCTTTTTTATTTATGAAGATAGCAGAAGCACCTGTTTTTCTAAATAAGCATATTTTGATGTTAGACAACTGCAGAAGAAAGATTCAAATGTGTAAAGGCTAAATGGGATTTTAAAAAAAGGGTTTCAGATTTTAAAATTCCTGGATGTTTCCATTGTAGTTCCATCCTTTCCTGCAGAAGAATGAGTTTTGCAATATTTCTGATAGGAAACTGTACTTGGATCAAAATGGAGATGTAGCAGGAGATCTGGGAATCTTCAGCTGGTTGATTCTCCCCAAGGAGGATCCCATCGAGCAGCAAATGGGGAGTTTGGAAAGACAGAGACTTACTATCCACCAAGATGCTCTTTCACAGCTAAAGTTGCTCAACAAGGTCGGAGAAATTTTGGTGTCTTTCCTCTTTTTCCAAAGATTTAGGACCCATTTCATGTGGACTAAGGCTAGTTACCAGGGTCAACGACCTTCACTGAGAATTGAACACGGGGAGCAGAAACCTTACAGTTTTCTTTCTATAGACCACTTGGGAGGCTTCAGTACTGTTGACCAAGGTGTTCTTCAGCTGCTGTAATATTGAAGACTGTTTTTAGCTGATTCAGCCATGTCCAACCTGGGATGAGAAACCCTCAAGTGCTGGAGGTTGTGTTGTTAATAAGGTCAGGTTTGCTTGTCCTCAAATAGCAAAGTGGGAGGGAATTCTGTTGAACAGTCCCTGAATTGAGGTTTGGACTGAATGTGATGAAATTGGATCATGACTGGATGGAGCTCCTGGTAGTCCCATTGGGAGAGAAGCTTCATCTTGTCCCGCTTAGGGAGAGGCCATTGGGAAATGGCTCCCTGAAAGGGCAGGTCCATGGTCTGTGATATTTTTAAGGAGTCCAGACCTGGTCAAAGTTAGCCATGTGTGTCTTTCACCCAACTGGGGGGAGCAATTGGGCTTCTGTCCCCAGGAAGGAGGTCCAAGACTTTCACTTCACATAATCCCTTGACCCAGAAACCTGAAACACTGAAACACAACTTTGATTCAAAGAAAAGATCTTCCTGATATCAGGAGAGAGATTTTGACAGGAAAGGCTGCTTAGATTTGGCCTTTGGCTATTAAGAAGGTCTTCATCTGAAAATCCCTGGAATGGCATTGTTTATCCTGAGTCTTAGCTTCCTTCACTCCCCCTGGGCGAAAAAGAATCACCCAATTTAACTAACATTAAATGTGGGTCTCTCTTTCAATGCAATTTAGAGTCTCCTAATTGCAGTTCTTCAACACAAAGGACCTTTTCTTGAATAACTGGAGGGGCCTTAGAAATATCTCCTTCTGACACAGGACTCACACTCACACCCATCTGTTGCAGCCAAAGATTTAATCTTTTTCAGGGACACGTTCTCATGATCTCACCTCAATCTCACTAGAGTTCTGGAATCTATGCAGAAACCTTTAGTCTTAATAAAGGATAATATTTGTAGCTCTGGGTTGACATGAGGGGTCCTTGGTGCTATCTGAGCTAGCTTGTTTTCTTGCAGACGTTTCATTACCCAAACTAGGTAACGTCATCAGTGGTAGCTGACCAGTATGGATGATGTTCCCTAGTTTGGGTAATGAAACATCTGTAAGCAAACAAGCAAGCTCAGAAAGCGCCAAGGAGCTCTCACCCTTAATCTTATTTCAGCAGCATGGCAGCCATAGGAATTGAACAAATAAAAATGCAAACCAAGAAAGAACATCTGCTTTAAAATTGACAGCTACAATTTATGAGGAATTTTTCCTTTATATCTTAACTGGGAGACTGTTTTGAACGAGTGTCAAAGGGGAGCAGCTTTGCAAGGCTTTGTGTAGTCCAGAAGAAACCTTTCCAGATTCTACTGGTCAGAAGTTTCCTTCTTAATCACATTTTATTCTACTTAAATAAATCTAATAAAATAATTTAATAAATCTTTGACAACAAATTTATTCAAAAATTTAATGAGTAGATCATCATAGCCATGGATGTATGAAAAGTAGAGGAATGCCTTTTAATACAACCATTAGGAGGAACCGATTGTTTGTCACTTAATGAATTCTTTTCTCAATTCCCTCCCTCCAGACTTTATTAACTAGAAAAGGGCTTTGTTGCAATGTGTTATGCCAGAAGCAAAAGGGAGGAACTAAGGAAAGAATCTGCCAGGGTCACATCTCCTACACCTGATTGGAAGGAGTCAGAGATTTCATTTTCACCTAAGTGAAGCCCAGAATCTACTTGTCTAATGTCCATTTCTCCTCTCCTTTTCCATGGATGGTGAGTCCTAACCTATTTTCTTTGGCATTCCTATTTTTTCTGCTTAGTCTCTGCCACAGTCCAAATGTGTGGGAAATTGTCATCCTGGATTTGTCAAGCGGGCTCGAGAAGGAGAGCCAGTTTGCTGCTATGACTGCGTTCCTTGTCCGGAGGGGACCATCTCCACTCGGGAAGGTGGGTGACACCACTGGAAAGGTCAGGCTTTGTGGAACTGGATTTATCCACAGCATTTTGATGAAAGTGCAAATTAAAACATGCATTGAAGCTCAACTCTTTTTTGTTTATTCAAAATGAATTAGAAATCCTCCAATTTCAGATACTGTAGCTACATAGGTATTAGAAAATTATATTATCGGGTTTTTTTCTTGTGGAATAGTTAAGCAACACATCTTGGAAAATGTTCCTGGAACATTTCTCCAAAAAAAGGTACTTCTTGAAATGTAAAAAACAGAATATTAAAGAAATAAAAGAATGTTTTTGACTTTCTCAGATACAGAAAAATGCACCAAGTGTCCGGATGATAAATATCCAAATATGGACAGAGTCCAGTGTATCACCAAAGTTATAACCTTCCTGTCTTATGAAGAACATCTGGGCATCATCCTGGTCTCTTTTGCTCTACTCTTGTTCCTAACCACAGGCCTTGTCTTAATCATCTTCATTCAATACTTAGAAACTCCCCTTGTCAAAGCCAACAACCGGGACCTCTCCTACATTCTCCTGGTCTCCCTCCTGCTTTGCTTCTTGTCTCCTTGTCTCTTCATTGGTCAACCAGGGAAAGCCACCTGCCTTCTCAGACAGACGGTTTTCAGCATCATCTTCTCAGTTGCCATTTCTTCCCTCTTGGCCAAAACCATCATGGTGGTGCTGGCTTTCCTGGCCACAAAACCAGGAAACCGAGTGAAGAGATGGTTGGGGAAGAGCTTGGCCAACTCCATCATCCTTTCTTGTTCTACAGTCCAAATGATCATCTGCTTCATTTGGCTGGGAGCTTCTCCCCCATTCCCTGATTCTGACCTCCACTCCCAGCCTGGAGAGATCATCCTGCAATGCAACGAAGGGGCTGTTGTCATGTTCTACGTCACCCTCAGCTACATGGGCTTCCTGGCTGCCATCTGCTTCATGGTGGCTTTCCTGGCCAGGAATCTGCCTGGGGCCTTCAATGAAGCCAAGCTGATCACTTTCAGCATGCTGGTCTTCTGCAGTGTCTGGGTGACTTTTGTGCCCACCTACCTGAGCACCAAAGGGAAATACATGGTGGCTGTTCAGGTCTTCTCCATTCTGGTCTCAAGTGCTGGTCTGCATCTTCATCCCCAAGTGCCACATTATCCTTCTGAGGCCACACCTGAACACAAAGCAACATCTAACAGCTAGATAGTATTCAGGAGTCAAAGAAAATCATATCTATGTGTTTCAAAATGGGAACATGTTAAACGACTGGAAGTCTTGTAGCTCCCTTCCCTTTCAGCTCAATAAATCTTGCTAAAGAGAACTCTGTGAACGTCATTCAGAGGAATTTGCTACTGAATGTGACATCTTATAAAAAATAATGTGGGCACTTCTTCCTACTGACAGCAGCTAAAAGTGCCTGTGTGAGAGAGAGCAAATAGGAAAAGAGGTCAGGAAGAAGCTGTGGGAACCAAGCAACAACCGGGTTGCCTGATCTTCTCCAGGAGATGCCGGAATGATGTGAAATGCCATTTTTGACCGGCTTTCAGCTGGGGAGGGAAATCTCCATCCTTCTTATAGAGTTCTTCCTTGATTTCCTGATAAAACCTCCTTTGCAGAAAGTGTTGAGCAGAACAGCTGTCTGGGATTTCAGCTTGGGATTGTTTTTATTTTGGTGTGTACCTTTAAGAAATTTCCTCTGTATTTTTTCTCCTTTTCATCAACCAGAGAAATAAAATAGCAGTTTTCAGGCCCTTTAATTTCCCACTCTACAATTTGTACATAAAGCATTTCTCTGCTCCTCTTCCAAGCTTGTCTTGTCTGTGAAAGGTTGGACAAGATATGCAGGGAAAGAGGACCCTGAGACTTTCCCCAGGAGGAGACTGACGGGATCCTGTCTGAAGGCAGCCGCATCATTGACTGAGTAGTCTGGACTGAAGCAGGAGCGTTCAATGCTGTGTATTCATCCAGGTCCAAGAAGGAGGTGCATAAGGGTGGGAAAATCTAGGTTTGCAGGAAGAGGCACCCATGGAAGCTATTCTGTTTTCCAGCCACACAGATTGCCGATGAATCGATAATCAATCTGAGGTTTCAGAATAGCTTCTAATTGCTGATCAAGTCCCTTTGCAAATTCCGTTTTAAGCAGGTGAAAAAAGCTTTGATGGATCAGACCAAGGTCAGTCTAAGATTCTCAGTGAACACACAGAGATGCCTCTGGTTTGCCCACAAGCAGAAGGCAGAGACTTATGGCTTTGCCCAACATGGTACGAGTGTTTCCGCACAATTTCACTTTCCTCCATGACACCACACAAAATTGGACACTCAGCCATCTCACTATCTAGGAATCCCTAATTCTGGTATCCCACATTAATCTGTGAAGTTTCACACCCCAATCAGAGACAGCTGACTTTCATGCATAACGCAGGACTAGAACTCAGTCCCCTGATGATTGGCTCCAAGTCACTTGGTTCCAATCCCAACTTTATTTTGAAGGTGGGATTAAAACTCCAGTTCTGGGCCCAAAGTCTCTCAGCTGGCTTTGATTCCCTCCCGCATCCTCCCCAGGCACTCCTGCCCCCCCAACACAAAAGGATCCTTCTGCGCCTCCTGGCTCCCCCCTCCCCTCACCTGAACACACAGCTGTCACTCAAGCCCCTGTCCCTTCCCACCCCTGGTGCCCAGGTCAGGCAGCGCCACCCCCAGTCCTGGCAGGTGGGCCGCCCGGGCCCCCTTTTCCCTCCCACCACCTCCTCCCCCCAGGAGCCTCTTTGGGGCCAGCCGGTAATCTCGCCGGGAGCCGGTGGGAGCACAGCAGGCCGAGAGTTAGGGGCGGTCAGAGGGACTCCCTACCAGCCGGGCTGTGCAGATGGTGGGTGGGTGCTCCCTTCACCTCTTCAGCCCCGGACCGTGCAGGGGCTCCTCCATCTCCAGAGGCTGTGGCACCCCAGAGGAGCCACGGGAGGGTTGGGGTGTGAGCGTGGTACCTGGGTCCGAGAGTGGGAGGAGCCCTGGAGGGGTGATGGTGCAGGGGAGGGGGCTCCCTCCTTCCCCCCGAGAAAAGCCAGATGTCATGGTTCCGACAGACAGGTACGAATAAAGCAGAACTCCAAGGCTTGAAAATTCCTCAAAGAACATGTTTATTAGTTACAAAGTATCAGCACGGTCAAGAGTGAAACCAAGTCTGGATACACACGTAACAATTCCCCAATACAAAGTTAGAAATCCCACCCATAAAGCTCTGCAAGCAACTACATTCCCCAATGCAGTCATTTGGCGGGCTTTTTCCACAACGCCCAGCCTGCCGGCTCGGGAACAACCGATGACCTTGGTTCCCACGGGACAAAAGATGATTATGACTAGCGAAGCCCCTGGGAAACCCCCTCCCTCATCCATTCTATGTGGCAACACAGAATGAGCAGGAAAATGGCTGTAGCCATGCTCAGTCGCAGGGTTGACACCAGGCGCCCTGCATTTTGCCCCTGCCCTTCTCCAGCTCCCAGCGCCTCCTTTTGCTTTGCTCGCCTGGGTGGTCCCAAACTTGTCTGCAAGGAGATCCCCCGCTGGTCTCAGTGGAGCGCTGCCTGGCCCTTCCCACAGGGGGCGCCCTTCCTCCTCAGGAGCCCCAGGGATCCACCACCCCTCCGCAGCCAATTCTGCCCCCGCCAGAGGACCCCACAGCCCTGGAGATGCTCCAGCACCCTTCGGACCTCGTCCAAGCCCTCTGCGGACCCAGCCAGGCTGGGCTGGAGGGCCCAAAGGAAGGTGGGAATCTGCAGACGATCCCTGCGTGATGGCCGTTCCAGCAGTTCCGTCGTCCTAGGAGAGGCTCACTCTGCCCCCTGTCCGACCTCTCAGACTGGCCCTCCCGTGGGGTCCCTTGCTCTTCCACTGCGGCAGGGACTGGATCTGCTTGGACTGACTGATGCTCCTGGGGATTTTGGGTGGGTGGTTGTGTTAGGCCGGCTGGCTGGCTTTCGCTCTGCTCCCGAATGTAAGATCTGCGTAAGGGAAGGTCACAAACGTGCTCCAGACACTTTGTGGCAGCTGATCAGGGGGGGGGAAACTGCATGTAAGGAAAAAACGGGAGAGAGAGAGAGAGAGAGGCTGATTCCTCTTCAGTTATTTGCAGTTGCAAAATCATCCAAAGAGAAGGAAAGCGGAAGGGATTTCTTTCCTTTCCCCTTCCTCTTTTCGGGCAGCTGACACAGACTGAGGGGACCCTTCCGATGGGCTTAACGGGCATTATTGGTGGGTCCTGCGCAGGTGAGGGGCTGAGGGGGGGGGAGCAGGACTGCAGGGGAAGCCTGGCTGCTCTCCAAAGAGGGGGGAGGGTCTTTGACAGGGGGGAGCATTGGAGACCCCCAACCTTGCCCTCTGCCCCCCCACTCCCTGAATCAATAAGCAGCTTTGATTCCGGGGGGTTAATGGGGTGACAACCTCCTGGGTGTGGCTGTCTGTGCAGAATTTGTGCCTTGTTTCAGCAACACCCCCCACTTATGACCGTTGCAGCATCCCCAGGGTCACATGATTTACATCTGGATGCTTGACAATTGACTCACATTTATGACGGTCACACCATCCCGGATTCACATGATCCCCTTTTGCGACCGTCTAACAAGCAAAGCCAGTGGGGAAGTCAGATTCACTTAACAACCGTGTTACTCACTTAACAACCGCAGTGATTCACTTGACAACTGTGGCAAGAAAAGTCATAAACTGTGGCAAAACACAAATTTCTCCCTTAGCAACGTAGGTTTTGGGCTCCCTTCTGGTCGTAAGTGGAGGAATGCCGGGAGTAGCCATTCTGCAGCTCCCCCAGGGAGGAAGGACAGAAATGCAGATGATTCCTAAGCAAAGGGAGGCCTTGACTTAAAAAGATCCATTTGTCGACGGTTGGGAATTACAATGGTACTGAGGGAAGTGATTGGGGACCAGTCCTCACGCTTACGACCGTCGCAACATTTCCACAGTCACACGATCAACATTTGGGCCTGTGGCAGCCAGTGTGTGCTTGCCACAGTTGCCGCAGTGTCTGGGGGTCCCGTGATCCCCATCTGCAACTCTCCCAGCTGCCTCCCAACAAACTGAGTCAATGGGGAAACTCTGTCTCACTTAACGACCTCGTGGTTCAGTTCACAACTGAAGTGATTCGCTTAATGCCCAAAGGGTCAAAAAATGGGCTCAGACTCCCTGAACAACCTGCTTGCTTCGCAAAGGAGAGCCTGGTCCCTTTCGTGGTCATAAGTCGAGGACTCCCTGCGTCCCGACGGTTCTACGAAGGTAATCCTGGATTTATGGCCACAATTGAGCCCAAAGTTGCTGTTGTTAAGTGGGAGATTTGTTAAAGTGAGTTTTGCCCCATTTTACGACCTTTCTTGCCTCAGTTGTTAAGCAAATCACTGCAGTTGATAAGTGAGTCACTTGGTTGTTAAGTGAATCTGGCTTCCCCCTGGACTTTGCTGGTCAGAAGGTCACAAAAGGGGATCACATGACCCCCAATAGGACACTGCGACCGTCATAAATACGAATCAATGCCAAGTGTCCGGATTTTGATCAAGTGACCATGGGGATGCTGCAACGGTCATAAGTCTGAAAAACGGTCACTATTTCCAGGGCGGCTGCAGAAGCCTCTCCAGAGCCGCCAATCCCTTCATAGGCCAGGCAGGCGGTTGAGGAGGGTTTTTCCAATCTCTGGTCCAGGCCAATCAAAGCCTCGGCTGGTGACGTCAGGGACTCCCCCTAACCCCATTGGCCGGAGCTCACCATGGCAACATCCAGCATCCTTGGTGGGGCTGGACCGCTGGAGTGGACGGCCGGCTCTGTGGGCCTCGCCAGGGTCTCACTGGTCTGGGCTTGTCCGGAGGAAGAGACGGTTCCCGTGAAGGCCCATTTGGGGGAGGAGATGAGAAAAGGGGGTTCAGCCCCAGCACCCCAGAAGGGCTCCTACCTGCCGTGTCAGGAGCCTCCCTACCTGGGACCAAACTCCCCACCCGCCACCTGGAAGGTGCAGGTCTCCAGAGATGGACTGGGGCCAGCCGGCCGGCAACCATGCTTTGCGCTGGGAAAACTCTGCAAGATTCAGGGGCCCCAAACGTGGCTTCAGGATGTCCCAGGATGCCCCCAAAGGTAGAAATTGACCTGGTCCAAGGATTTGGGGAAATTAACCGAAAAGTGACACCGTTGGCCAGATATAATTATTTCCCAAACACTCTCCGCCTGGGGACTGAAGTACTTACTTATTTCTATTTTTTTTAATAAAGTTGGCTTTTATTATTTCTCTAAATAGGTCAAGGCAGTGAACATAACTTAGGCTCCATCCTTCCCTCAACAACAACCTTGTGAGGTGGGCTAAGGCTGAAAGAGAGAGACCATCTCAAAGTCACATGCCTGGCTTTCCTGCTGAAGATGGAAATTGTAAGTAATGGGGGGGGTCCATCTTAATTCGATTGGTCACCCCCTTCTCCAGTCATCAGAAACACCAAAGCCAGGCCAGAGATGGCCAGAGTGACCAATGGAGATTCCGGCTCCTTTGGAGGGTTTCAAGAGATGATCTGCCTTGAACTGGAGTCAGAATCAAATGGGAGTCAGAATAGTTTGAAAAGAGATCAATATTGATGGATTATGTGGGTAGTTCTCAAACCTGGCCATTTTAAAGGCCTGTGTGGACTTCATTTCCCAGAATTCCCTCGCAAGCCAGCTGGATTCTGGGGGTGAAGGCCACAGATGCCTTAAAGGGGCCAAGTTTGTGATTTTTAGACAAAGTGTTTACAATTTAATGAATGTATGAGGCTATTGTCACTTATTAGAGAGAGAGAGAGAGAGAGAGAGAGATGGGAGCACCAAGGATCCCTCATTTCAACCCAGAGTTACAAACCTTCTCCTTTATTGGTAGGATCTGCTTCCAGTTCTAGCCCTCACTCTTCACGGCAGGATGAGCCACAGGCTGAACAAGTTGCCGTTGCTAAAGAAGAAGGACAGCGATGAGTCCAACCTCCAGGTCAATCGTGACCAGCAGCAGTGGGACCCCCAGGAAGCCCATTTCTCTGGCTCCCACCCGTCCACTTCCCCAGACTCAGCCACTCGGCGAGCCACGCAGCTCCTGCCTCTGCTTACAAAGTCTTCCGCAGCTCCAACGGAGGCCAGGAAGATGGTTCGGCTTCCAGCGCTGGTGCTTCCCGATCTGGGCCAGAGGACAACCCTGAGGACCACTCCAGGGTCTGCTCAGGCAGAAGACCAGCAAGGCGAGAAAGAGCCCACCGCCTTGCCAAGGGTGCCCGAGAGGGAAAGGTCTCAGAGGAGCAGCCTCTCCCAGGGGAGAAGACCTTCCAAGGCCGTCCTGCCTTTATATCCAGGTATACACAGTACAGGGCTGGGCTATTTATGGAACCAGCTTTGTCTATCACATTAGCCCATCCCACTCTTTCAATCAATCAATCAGTCAATCAATCAATCAATCAATCAATCAATCAATCAATCAATCAATCAGAATAGAGTTGGAAGAGACCATTTGGGATCCAGAACATTGATTTAATAGGTCCCAGGACTTGATCCAGCCTCAGAGCTCTTTCAGGGTGTTTATATACCCCTTGGGTACAGTTCTTTATCTGTTTATTACAGAACAAAGACCAATCGAGTTGGAAGGGACCTCAGAGGTCTTCTAGTCCAACCCCCTGCTCAAGCAGGAGAGTCTATACCGTTTCAGACAGGGGGCTGTCCAGTCTCTTCTTAAAAACCTCCAGTGATGAACACAACTTCTGAAGGAAGCTGCTCCACTGATAAATTGTTCTCACTGTTAGGAAGTCTCTCCTTAGTTCCAAGTTAGTTTCCATCCATGGCTTCTTCTCCTGCCCTCTCGTGTTTTGGAAAATAAGTTGACCCCCTCTTCTTTGTGGCAGCCCCTCAAATACTGGATCAGGTTACCATAAGTCCTTCTTTTCTTTGGACTGGCCATACCCAGTCCTAAGAAAAGGACTTGGGGTAACATGATCCAGTAGAGGGGCTGCCACAAAGAAGAGGGGGGTCACCCCAGTTCCTGCAACCGTTCTTCATCAGGCAGAGAACTGATGATACAGACCCCCTCAGTCAAAGAATTTCGGCCGGTGGGGTCTAGGAAGAGGGTCTTCTCTACCCCTGCTACTGTATTATAAAACATTTCACCCTCAGAGGGGAGGGAAGACCCCATTCTCTTAGCCTTTTACAAAGCGGTCGAAACCTGGCTGTGCGGCTTTGTGTGGCAGGCACAAAGGTCCACACAATCCCGGGGCTGGCTGGTACCACGAGAGCCCTCCCTCTGCCTTTTTCACCCACGTTGAACGATCACCAATATTTATCTACCGATATATAGTATAACCCCAGTATAGGGTCTCCTGCTCGAGCAGGGGGCTGGACTAGAAGACCTTCAGGATCCCTTCCAGCTCTATCCTATTCAAAGACCTTGGGATTTCTATTGCTTTGAAATTTCACAATGTTGTAATCTTATCATTTTTTAAGAAAAAATTGTCATCCTAAATTAATCTTAATATTTTATGGCTAATTTTATACGCTGTTTTATATGTTGATTACACTGCACAGTGTCCAGAGTTCCTCCTCGAGATGGGTGTCTGGGAACATGAAATATAAATAAATTCAGTAAATAGATTTCAGGTAAAAGGCACTTAGATGTTGTGGTTAAGACACCAGTCCAGAAACAGGGAGATGGTGAGTTCTAGTCCCATCTTAAGCATGAAAGACGGCTGGGTGACTTTGGGCCGATCACCAGGAGGCAGTGAGTTCTAGTTCTGCCTTACGCGTGAAAATTGACTTTGGGCCAATCAAGCGAAAAGAAGGACCAGGGCTGCCATGATAGCAGTGTTCCAATATTTGAGGGGTTGCCACAGAGAGGAGGGGGTCAACCTGTTTTCCAAAGCACCCGAAGGCCAGACAAGGAACATTGGATGGAAACTGATTAAGGAGAGAGTCAACCTAGAACTAAGGAGGAATTTCCTAACAGTGAGAACAATTAATCAGTGGAACGACTTCCCTTCTGAAGTTGTGGGTGCTCCATCACTGGAGTCTTTCAAGAAGAGACTGGACAGTCACTTGTCAGAAATGGCATAGGGTCTGCTGCCTGAGCAGGGGGTTGGACTAGATGACCTACAAGGTCCCTTCCAACGCTGTTATTCTGTAAAGATTCAGTCACCTTAAAATGAGCATGAAGATTTATTGCAAGCTTAAGCTCTCTACAAGAATCTGACCAGCTGGCCATTAAGGGAAAGGGTCTATGTGACAACTCGCCACGGCCAACTTTCGGTGGCCAACTAGCCAAGGGACAACTCGCTGCAGGTTACATTAATATCACAGAAATGGTGGAAGAGAATCATGAAAGAAAGAATGCGAAAGGAATGAAATGTGGATGATAAAAATTAAAATGATTTTTTAAATTTATTTTCAATAATGAAATTGAATTGTTACATTTTCCTGTGGCGAGTTGTCCCATTCCATAAGGGAGATAGGAAACACATTCAGTTTGGGCTGGATTTAGATCTCTTGTGGACGCGAAGGGACTTGTGACTAATGACGCATTAGACTCCTCCCTCCCTCGGGCTCAGCCTGGTCTTCCCCTACGCACCCTTTTTTCTCTTCCTTTTGAGAAGGTTTGTCCCATCGAATTGCCCATCAATCCCAGTCTCTCTCCTCAGAACTCTGAGACAAATCCTTCCGAACTTTGTGGGAGAACAAGAAGCTGCTGAAAGGCAAATCCACCAGAGAGGTCTTGGAGCTGATGGACAAAAAAGAAATATTAGACACCACCCTGGACCATCTTCGTCCCTCTTTGCATGTAAGCAGATTGGTTTGTGTCGGGGGGATTCCAGAGGTCCATCCTGGAGAGGTTGCAGAAGCAAGGACTGTCTCCGTGGAGATAATTTATCCCCAAAGTAGACAAATGTGGTTATCGAGAATTTGCTGAACTCTGGGGCCTTTGGTGCTCTCTGAGCTTGGTTGTTTTCTTGCAGACGTTTCATGACCCAACTGGGTAACATCATCGGTGCTAATGAGTGTGAGGTTTGCTTCTCTCTTTGATCAGTTTCCAACCATTGTTTCTTGTCCTGCCCTCTGGTGCTTTGGAGAATAGGTTGACCCCCCTCCTTTGTGTGGCAGCCCCTCAAATACTGGAATGCTGCTATCATGTCCCCCCTAGTCCTTCTTCTCTTTACACTAACCAAACCCAAACCCCAAACTGGCAAACTTCGCATGCTTTCCAAACATGATCATGGCCCATTGGAAGACAAATCTGAAGGAGTTTGGGATCCAGAAATGTTGACGAAGGCTTTTATTTAATGCTATTTGTTGATAATGAGAACCTTTCTGAGGACACCAGATCTTCCACCAGAGGAGCGTTCAGCTATCAGCATCCACCCTACCCTACAGGTTCCTATTTCTGCTGAAGACCACCAAGCGTGAAGATGTTCCAGACATCGTCAACATAGTCACCAGCTTGGTGGTTGCCACCGTTCTTCTCCATCTCCACCTGTAACTCTGTGACTTTCTTGTGGCTTCCTCTGTCTCTGTAATTATCCTGGCCTTTTCCAGTGGTTCTTCCCAGAATCAGCCTGCCGGGTCCTTCTTGGAGCCGTTTCCATGAGGTTCCTTCATGGTCCTTCACGATGCACGAATTCTCCTGGTGCTTGCTGGCTTTGCCCAAAGACTCAGCTGGAAGGGAGGCATCACTGCGAGGTGATAACCTTCTCATGGCTTTGATCAGGATCTGACTGGCAATAAGCTCCGGGCTGATGCGAAGGCCGCATTGCCGAAAAACGTCTTCCACATCCATAGTTGCAACCTGAGCCACGGATGCTTCACAATCAGCTTGCAGTTCCCAGAGGGCTGAAATGAATCCAGGAAACAAGTTATTTCTAAAAAGGGGCTTGAGAAGAGACCCTTATCAGCTGCAGAGTTTATGGAGAAAAAAGTCATCGGTTCAAGCTAATGAACTTTTCAGCTTGTCCACCATCCTCTTGCAGACGTTGAGCGACGTCTCCTTTCAGGAGGGAGTTGCTGTGGTCCTCCCTGCCCCCCTGCCCTCTCATCTCTTAGTCCTGGCTTAGCTTATCAACACTCCTGTCTACTGAGCTAGGAGGAGGGCGGACGGTCTCTGTGGAACATGTACAAGATCGGAACCAGGTTACTCTGACTCCATCTTTCCTTCCATGGCCCAGGCCTCCAGGAACACACTGAACACGTGTGTCAACTTCATGACCTGGGAGGACGTCCCCGGCAATTTATTTCATTCTGAAATATATGCCAGCATACAGAGCATGTACCAGACCATCTGCCCTGTCATTGTAAGTATGACCCAAATGGCTTGTTTACTTCCAGATTAGAGCATATTAACCATTTAATATTTTTTTTGGTCCTGCCTTTATTATTTTTATAAATAATTCAAGATGGCGAACATACCTAATACTTCTGCTTCTCTGATTTTCTTCACAACAACCCTTTGGGGCGGGTTGCACTGAGAGAGGGGGATTGGCCCAAAGTCACCCAGCCGGATTTCGTACCAGGCAGGACTAAAACTCACCAGCTCCTGATTTGTTCCCTGGTGCATTTACTACTAGACTAAACTGACTAGAGGGATTCTTCTTAGGTTTTTGGTCTCTCAGGAACAACAGAGCTTCCATGAAACCATGAGGACTAGAAACCTTGCTGATTTATGGGTTTGAGCATTAGAAATGGTAGTTTGTGGAAAAAGGAAATTATGATATAACTTGAGAGAGAGGGGGGGCAAAATATAAATGCATTTATAAGACCAGAAGCCATTTCTTTGTCATCTTTCTTTCCCTTTCTTTTTCTATTGTCTTTTTTCACTGTCTACTATTTTCCTTTATTTTCCTTTATGGTTTTAACTTGGGTAAAACTGTCTAATAACATATATGTCTGTGTTTATAATATTATAATACTATAATATAATGTAATACAATTATGTTATGTTATGTTATTACATTACAAAGTATGGAACAAGGCTAGAAAGTGGGAGACCGTGAGTTCAAGTCCCGCCTTAGCCATCAAAGCCAGCTGGCCGACCTTGACTCAGTCAATATGCCTCAGCCCAACCTACCTCACAGGGTTGCTGTTGTGAGGGAAAATAGGAGAGGAAGGTGTGTCTGATATGTTCACCACCTTGCATTATTAATAAAAATGATAAAGGCAGGACGGTAACAAATAAATAAAAATCACTAAATGACCTTGGGGGGGGGAGAGGGAGAAGATGCTGCCTAGGGAAGGGTCAGACCAGGTGGGGGAGCCCACAGGGGCATCACTGGCAGAGAAAGACCCTCGGAAAGGATCTTCCCTAACTTTCCAGGCTTTCCAAAGAGTCGGTGGGAGGTTTGTACTTTCAGCCTTGCCAGATTCTCTTTCCTTCCAATAAAGGAGAGTTCGCTCACGTGGTCCTGTTTCCCGTCTGGTGTACCTGGGAGAAGATGGGGGGACTTGCTACCTGGTGGGCCAGGTGAGTCTGGCCAGAGCTGGATCTGGGAGCTGGGATGTGGCTGCTGCAGACTCTGGAGGTGCTTCTTCTTGTTCCCCCCCATATTCTGAAGAGGGGTGACTTTCTCCTTCAGTTGGCTGGAGTGGCTCTTCTCCACAGGGAAACTGAGGTCCATCTCAGCCAGTTCATGTTGCAGATTCTGGAGGTGCTTCTTGACTTCTGGCCGAAGGTTCCTCGCCTCTTCGAGGTCCTTCTCAGAGTCAGCCTTCTCTTGTTTGAGGTGGACACTTGGCTAGTGACCTCGCACGGTTCTTTGTGGAGTTCTTCAATGTAGTTCACCAAAGATTTGTTCTCCTCTAACTGATGGAATGATCTTCTTCAGGGTTTCTGCAGGTTTTCCATTGTGGTCTTAAA
The DNA here is from genome assembly GCA_023970755.1 of Azemiops feae. Taxonomy (NCBI): domain Eukaryota; kingdom Metazoa; phylum Chordata; class Lepidosauria; order Squamata; family Viperidae; genus Azemiops; species Azemiops feae. The sequence goes on from JALGBA010003687.1 coordinate 25,172, forward strand.
TTGATCCAGTGTCTGCTGGAGACAGCCGTGCTGCTCTTTCATCCACTGATCGTCTCTCTGGAATTCCTGGGTCTGGAAGTCAAAGGCGTCTCTCAGCTCATCAGCCTGGAGGTTGTACCATCAGTGGTCGCTGAGAGATCACCCAAGGATATTGACGGTATGACCATTTCCTCCTTGTTGCTGACCTGTTTGAGAAATGGAGAGACACATCAATCACATCCTCTCTCAGGTCATGGCTAGTTTTGCTAACCTGCTTTCTCCACTCTGGCTTTTTTTTCTTCAATTTTGGAGTCCATCATCTTCTGCTAGCATGAGATGCAGCGGGAGTTAAGAACCAATGGACAATCTGCAGGGGGGTTTCCTGCCAAAGGGCCCTTTAGATATAATCTATCCGGATCAGTTCTCAGCCACACAGCACCAGCTTCAAAATAGCCTATCTGAGGGCACATCAAGAGAAAACCAGCTCTCTGGAGATGTTCCTCATGCTGGGAAAGGTGGAAGGAAAGAGAAGGGGAAGACAATTTGGGGTGAGGTTGGTGGATTTGATTACCGTGTTGATGGCTGAACTTTTGGGAGATGTGAAAGTCCAGACTGGGGACAGGTCATCCACACTGACTTCAATGCTGTCAATCAATGCAGACCGAATTCCCTGGAGAAGTCTGCCATGTTGGGAAAAGTGAAGGAAAGGGAGGAAGAGAAGGATCCCCAGGAAGCAGCTATAGTGGGGATGGGGGCAGGTTGGGAGACCCGAAGGAGCAGACTGGGGACAGATCTCCATGGGGAAAATCTATCTATGTGGCTGCTGAGAGTCAACACCAACTTGGTGACATTAAACAATCCGTCAGTCAGTCAGTCAGTCAGATGACCTTCAAGGTCCCTTTCAGCTCTAGGCTTCTATTGTCTATTTCCTTTTCATTGTAGCCTTAATCTCCAAAGAGGGAACAAATTAGGGTTAAAACTACCAAGTGACAATAGCCTCACACATTCATTAAATTGTAACAACTTTGTGTAAAAACCACAAACGTGGCCCCTTTAACGCATGTGTGGCCTTCAACCCCCAGAATCCAGCTGGCTTGCAAGGGAATTCTGGGAGAAGAAGTCCACACGCCTTTAAAATGGCCAGGTTTGAGAACTACCCACATAATCCATCAATATTGATCTCTTTTCAAACTACTCTGACTCCCATTTGATTCTGACTCCAGTTCAAGGCAGATCATCTCTCTAAACCAGGGCTTTTCAACCTTTTCACCCATTGTACCACTTTTAGGATAAGGCAACATCCGAGTACCACCACTCGCCCAGCAAGGTGTCAAAAACCTGACCCCCCCCAAAAGGAAAAAAATGATAAAGTACAGGTAGTCCTCGACTTACAACAATCTGCTTAGTGACTGTTCGAAGTTACAATAGCACTGAAAAAAGTGACTTATGACCATTTTTCACACTTATGACTGTTGCAGCATCCCCAGGGTCATGTGATTTACATTCGGATGCTTGGCAACTGATTCATATTTATGACATTCACAGTGTCCCAGGGTCATGTGATCATCTTTTGCAACTTTTTGAAAAACAAAGTCAATGGCGGGGGGGGGCAGCTCATCACTCAGGTTGCAGGATGCGTATGTGGGGGGAATCCATGGGTCTCTGGTGGAAGGGGGGTGGAACTGGGGTGGGTGCCCTCCTTCCCTCCCTCTCTCCCATTGTGCCTTCCTTCCTTCCTTCCTTTCTTCCCTCCTTCTTTGTCTCTTCCTCCTTCCCTCCCTCTCTCCCTTCCATTGTCCATCCCTCCCTCCCTCAGGTTTCAGGGTGCCTGTGGGGGGGGAATCCATGGCGTCTTGGGTGGAGGGGGGTGGGATGGGTGGGTTTTGCTTTCCTTCCCTCCCTCTCTCCCCATTGCCCCTTCTTCTTTCCTTCCCTCTTTGTCCCTCGTCCTCCTCACTCCCTTCCATTGTCCCTGCTCCCTCCCTCCCTAGGTTTCAGGGTGCCTGTGGGGGGGGGTGAAATCCCGGGTCTCTGGTGGAGGGGGGTGGGACGGGTGGGTGCCTTCCTTCCCTCCCTCTCTCCCATTGTCCATTCCTTCCTTCCTTCCTTCCTTCCTTCCTTCCTTCTTTCCTTCCCTCTTTGTCCCTTCCTCCTTCCCTCCCTCCCTTCCATTGTCCATCCCTCCCTCCCTCAGGTTGCAGGGTGCCTGTGGGGGGGGGAATCCATGGGTCTCTGGTGGAGGGGGGTGGGACTGGGATGGGTGCCTTCCTTCCCTCCCTCTCTCCCATTGTCCATTCCTTCCTTCATTCCTTCTTTCCTTCATTCTTCTCTTGTCCCTTCCTCCTTCCCCTCCCTCCCTCATGTCCATCCCTCTCCTCCCTCAGGTCAGCACGATATGCAGACACAGGAAGATGCCTTCGTGGGGGAGGTGAATCCATGGGTCTTGTGGAGGGGGTGGGAAGCCTCCTTCCCTCCCCTTCCTCCCATTGCCATTCCTTCCCTCCTTCTTTGTCCCTTCCTCCTTCCCTCCATCCTTACCATTGTCCATCCCTCCCTCCCTCAGGTTTCAGGGTGCCTGTGGGGGGGGAATCCATGGGTCTCTGGTGGAGGGGGGTGGGACTGGGGTGGGTGCCTTCCTTCCCTCCCTCTCTCCCATTGTCCCTTCCTTCCTTCCTTCCTTCCTTCCTTCCTTCCTTCTTTGTCCCTTCCTCCTTCCCTCCCTTCCTTCCATTGTCCCTCTCTCCCTCTCATTGTCCTTCCCTCCCTCCCTCCATCACTCAGTTTTAATTACTTCGATGCTGGTTCCTTTGCTGATTCACTTCCCTTTTGTGCTCGCACTCGGTGCAGCCGGGAGCCCAGCACAGCCGCCGTTCTTCCACAGGGGGAGGAGAGCGCAGGCAGCGGAGGAGCGCACGGGGGCGGGGAAAGGGCCGCGGCTGCCAGACTCCCTCTGGTGCGTTGCGCACAGCCGCAGCCGGAGAAAAGCAGCGAGAGGGGAAGCGCTCATTCATTGCTGCAGCCAGCCCTGAGGAAGAGCCGGCACAACCCCCAGGCGAATCCCGCCTGGCTACATTCTTTGCCGCCGAAAGAAGGGCTTTGATCCTGCTTCCCCTTCGCTCCGGCCAGGTCCATGAATGCCAGATCTAACCCCAGGGCAGTTGGAAAGGCCAGCAAGCTGGCTGGGGGTTTTGGGGTGGAGACATGTGAGCCTTCCTCTGTCTTCTTGAATCTGGCTTTGATCCTGCTTCCCTTTCGCTCCGGCCGGGTCCGTGAATGCCAGATTCAAGAAGACGGAGGAAGGCTCACATGTCTCCACCCCAAAAACCCCAGCCAGCCTGCCAGCCTTTCGAACCGCCCTGGGGTTAGATCTGGCATTCCCTTCGCTTCCCCTTCGCTTCAGCGGAAATGCCAGAAGAAGCAAAGAAGCGCTGATCAGCCGGAAAGCGGGGCTGATCCTGGTGCTTCCCCTGAGCCCCCCCC
>JALGBA010003689.1:0-55907 GCA_023970755.1 Azemiops feae
TGTTGGTCACTGCGTTGGTCATTTTGGGGACAAAGTCATCAGAATGCGGCATTACCTCGACCTAACTCTCCTCTAACCGCAAAATGGGTCAAAAGTCCGGCCGTAGTCTCTCCTTACCCAAAAGAGGGCAAAAAATTCAGGCTTTCCCAAGACATGAAAGACTATGTTTGTTATTTGGGGGGGCAAAATCATCAGAATGCAGCCTTATGTCGACCTAACTGTTTCCTAACCGCAAAGTGGGTCAAAAGTCAGGCCGTAGTCTCTCCTTACCCATAGAGGGCAAAAATGTCAGGCTTTCCTAAGGTATGAAAGACTATGTTGGTTATTTTGGGGGCAAAGTCATCAGAATTACTTTATTATTATTATTACATTATTATAGAAGCCTTGATATTAATCATAATTAGGGGCAAACGTAGGTGGCCCAGGGCTGCAGTAACAGGCACATGGAGAAGAGACGATCCTGCTTCAAGATGACACTTAAACCGAATGTTAAAATGGCCTATATGGCTAAGTGCTAATTTCTATGGTGACAAGATAGCAGTGCCCGTCCGTTGGACAGGCAGGAATAGCAAAGCCACACAAGGAAATACACGTACCCCAAGAGGCAAACATCCAGGCTTTCCTAACATATCACAAACTGTTGTTGGTCATTTGTGGGGTGCCAAGTCATCAGAATGCAGCCTTATCTTCGACCTAACTCTTTTCTTAAAACGACCCCAAAATGGGTCAAAAGTCAGGCCGTAGTTTTTCCTTACCCAAAAGAGGGCAGAAAAGTCAGGCTTTCCCAAGATATGAAAGACTATTTTTGTTATTTTAGGGGTAAAGTCATCAGAATGCAGCCTTAGGTTCACCTTACTCTATTCTAACCCCAAAATGGGTCAAACCTAAGGCCCTATTCCTTCCTTACCCAAAAGAGGGCAACAAAGTCCCTAAGGAGGCGGCTGGATGCCGGCAGGAGAGACTGATTGGGTCCAGCTGATTGGTGCTCCTGCCGGGAGCTGGAGGTGAACTGAAGAAAAGGGAGGGGGAGAGAGGAGAGGGTAAAAAAGAACGTGGTTTGGGTGGGGAAAGGGGAAAAAAGACACCAGGAAATGTTTAATCGCTTTAAACAAATGTAATTAGTTTTACCCCCTTTAATTCAGTCTGTCTGTGGCTTTTTCAAAGTTTTCTTTGAAAGTAAACAGGCTTAATTAAAAGCTAAAGCTTTTCGCAATTGCCGGAACCTTCCAGAACATATTTCCAACATTGTGACACGTGACACGCCTGAGGCAGTTAAAGAGAGGAAAAAAAACCAGACTTTCTGTTTTCTTTATTTTCTTGCATTGCACTTGATTTCTGTGTTCTTTAAGGGTACAGGGAAGGGATTGGGGGGTGTTTGGTGCACGGGAGAGCTCAGAAGGGCAAACCAGCTAACCTCAGGAGTCTACAGAATTTAGCAAATTAAGACCTGTGGACTTCAAACTCCAGAATTCCTCAACCGCCATGAGGGCTGAGGAATTCCTGGGAGTTGAGAGTCCACCAAGGATTAAAAGTGACAAGTTGACGACCGAAACTAGCTGGTAGTGGTGCATAGTAATAAAAATGGATAAATTATCATACATTTATCAGGCAAAGGAAAAGTAATTCGTAAAGGACAAAAGAGCATAGCCTGAGCGAATGACAAAGGTGACCTCCTGTGGTTTTTTGGCCATAGCGGCCAGAAAGGGAATACAAAAGACCATTCTATAGCACAGGGCTTGCAAACGGTGCCTTCCTGGGTTTTTGGGCCATAGCGGCCTGACATGGACTACAAAGACCATCTATAGCACAGGGCATGAAAAGGGTGCCCTACTGTGATTATTTTATGTATAGCAGCCTGAAAGGGACTACAGCGACCATATATAACACAGGGCACGCAAAGACTGCGCTCCTGTGGTTGTTTTGGAATAGCAGCCACCCAAGGAAATAAACCTTACCCCAAAGAGGGCAAAAACGTCAGGCTTTCCTAACATGTGTTGGTCACTGCGTTGGTCATTTTGGGACAAAGTCATCAGAATGCGGCTAAACCTCGACCTAACTCTTCTCTAACTGCAAAATGGGTCAAAGGTCAGGCCGTAGTCTCTCCTTACCCAAAAGAGGGCAAAAAAGTCAGGCTCTCCCAAGACATGAAAGACTATGTTTGTTATTTGGGGGGGCAAAGTCATCAGAATGCAGCCTTACGTCGACCTAACTGTTTCCTAACCGCAAAGTGGGTCAAAAGTCAGGCCGTAGTCTCTCTTACCATAGAGGGCAAAAAAAAATGTCAGGCTTCCTAAGGTATGAAAGATATGTTGGTTTATTTGGTGGGGCAAAGTATCAGAATGACTTTATTATTATTATTACATTAATAGAAGCCTTGATATTAATCATAATAGAGCAACGGGAGGCCCAAGGGCTGCAGAACAGGCACAGAAGAAGGAAACCTCCTTCAAAACACTTAAACCGAGTTAAAAAGGCCTATGATGGCCTAAGTGCTAATGCTATGGGACAGAAAGCAGTGCCCTCCAGTGGACAAGGCAGGAATAGCAGCCACACAAGGAAATAAACCTTACCCCAAAGAGGGCAAAACAGTCAGGCTTTCCTAACATATCACAAACTGTGTTGGTCATTTTGGGGGCAAAGTCATCAGAATGCAGCATTACGTCGACATAACTCTTTTCTAACCCCAAAATGGGTCAAAAGTCAGGCCGTAGTCTTTCTTTACCCAAAAGAGGGCAGAAAAGTCAGGCTTTCCCAAGATATGAAAGACTGTTTTTGTTATTTTAGGGGTAAAGTCATCAGAATGCAGCCTTAGGTTCACCTTACTCTATTCTAACCCCAAAATGGGTCAAACCTAAGGCCCTATTCTTTCCTTACGCAAAAGAGGGCAAAAAAGTCCCTAAGGAGGCGGCTGGATGCCGGCAGGAGAGAGTGATTGGGTCCAGCTGATTGGTGCTCCTGCCGGGAGCTGGATGTGAACTGAAGAAAAGGGAGGGGGGAGAGAGGAGAGGGTATAAAAGAACATGGTTTGGGTGGGGAAAGGGGAAAAAAGACACCAGGAAAGGTTTAATCGCTTTAAACAAATGTAATTAGTTTTTACCCCTTTACTTCAGTCTGTCTGTGGCTTTGTACAAAGTTTTTTCTTTGAAAGTAAACAGGCTTATAAAAGCTAAAGCTTGTCCGCAATTTGCCGGAACCTTCCAAAGCAGATTTCCACATTGTGACACGTGACACGCCTGAGGCAGTTAAAGAGAAAAAACACAGACTTTCGGTTTTCTTTCTTTTCTTGCATTGCAACTTGAAATTTCTGTGTCTTTAAGGGTACAGGGAAGGGATTGGGGGGGTGTTTGTGTGCACGTGGAAGAGCTCAGAAGGGCAAACCAGTTAACTCAGGAGTCTACAGACTTAGCAACTTTAAGACCTGTGGACTTCAACTCCCAGAATTCCTCAACCAGCCATGAGGGCTGAGGAATCCTGGGAGTTGAAGTCCACAAGTCTTAAAAGTGCCAATTTTGAAGACCCCTGAACTAGCTGGTAGTGGTGCATATTAATAAACATGGATAAATTTATCATACATTTATCAGTGCAAAGGAAAAGTAATTCAGTAAAGGAACAAAAGAGCATAGCCTGAGGGCATGCAAAGAGTGCCCTCCTTTGGTTATTTTGGCCATAGCGGCCTGACAGGGACTACAAAGACCATCTATAGCACAGGGCTTGCAAACAGTGCCTTCCTGTGGTTATTTTGGCCATAGCGGCCTGACAGGGACTACAAAGACCATCTATAGCACAGGGCATGAAAAGGGTGCCCTACTGTGGTTATTTTATATATAGCAGCCTGAAAGGGACTACAGCGACCATATATAAACAGGGCACGCAAAGACTGTGCTCCTGTGGTTGTTTTGGAATAGCAGCCACCCAAGGAAATAAACCTTACCCCAAAGAGGGCAAAAAAGTCAGGCTTTCCTAAAATGTGTTGGTCACTGCGTTTGTCATTTTGGGGACAAAGTCATCAGAAATGCGGCTAAACCCTGACCTAACTCTCCTCTAACTGCAAAATGGGTCCAAGTCAGGCCGTAGTCTCTCCTTACCAAAAGAGGCAAAAAAGTGTTCCCCACAAAAGGGGTTTTCCCAATACATAAAGATATGTTTGTTATTTGGGGGGGCAAAGTCATCAGAATGCATCCTTACGTCGACCTGAATCCTGTTTTCGCTAACCGAAAGTGATCAAAAGTCAGGCCGTATTCTCTCCTTACCCAGAGAGGGCAAAAATGTCAGGCTTTCCTAAGGTATGAAAGACTATGTTGGTTATTTGGGGGGCAAAGTCATCAGAATGACTTTATTATTATTATTACATTATTAGAAGCCTTGATATTAATCATAATAGAGCAACGGTAGGCCCAAGGGCTGCAGAACAGGCACAGAAGAAGGAAACCTGCTTCAAAACACTTAAACTGAGTTAAAAAGGCCTTTGATGGCCTAAGTGCTAATGCTATGGGACAGAAAGCAGTGCCCTCCAGTAGACAAGGCAGGATAGCAGCCACACAAGGAAATAAACCTTACCCCAAAGAGGGCAAAACAGTCAGGCTTTCTTAACATATCACAAACTGTGTTGGTCATTTTGGGGGCAAAGTCATCAGAATGCAGCCTTACGTCGACATAACTCTTTTCTAACCCCAAAATGGGTCAAAAGTCAGGCCGTAGTCTTTCTTTACCCAAAAGAGGGCAGAAAAGTCAGGCTTTCCCAAGATATGAAAGACTGTTTTTGTTATTTTAGGGGTAAAGTCATCAGAATGCAGCCTTAGGTTCACCTTACTCTATTCTAACCCCAAAATGGATCAAACCTAAGGCCCTATTCTTTCCTTACCCAAAAGAGGGCAAAAAAGTCCCTAAGGAGGCGGCTGGATGCCGGCAGGAGAGACTGATTGGGTCCAGCTGATTGGTGCTCCTGCCGGGAGCTGGAGGTGAACTGAAGAAAAGGGAGGGGGAGAGAGGAGAGGGTAAAAAAGAACGTGGTTTGGGTGGGGAAAGGGGAAAAAAGACACCAGGAAAGGTTTAAACGCTTTAAACAAATGTAATTAGTTTTACCCCCTTTAATTCAGTCTGTCTGTGGCTTTTACAAAGTTTTCTTTGAAAGTAAACAGGCTTAATTAAAAGCTAAAGCTTTTCGCAATTGCCGGAACCTTCCAGAACCTTCCAGAACAGATTTGCAACATTGTGACACGTGACACGCCTGAGGCAGTTAAAGAGAAAAAAAACGGAGTTTCTGTTTCTTTATTTTCTTGCATTGCACTTGATTTCTGTGTCTTTAAGGGTACAGGGAAGGGATTGGGGGGTGTTTGTGTGCACGTGGAAGAGCTCAGAAGGGCAAACCAGCTAACTCAGGAGTCTACAGACTTAGCAACTTTAAGACCTGTGGACTTCAACTCCCAGAATTCCTCAACCAGCCATGAGGGCTGAGGAATCCTGGGAGTTGAAGTCCACAAGTCTTAAAAGTGCCAGGTTTGAAGACCCCTGAACTAGCTGGTAGTGGTGCATATTAATAAACATGGATAAATTCATCATACATTTATAAGTGCAAAGGAAAAGTAATTCAGTAAAGGAACAAAAGAGCATAGCCTGAGGGCATGCAAAGAGTGCCCTCCTGTGGTTATTTTGGCCATAGCGGCCTGACAGGGACTACAAAGACCATCTATAGCCCAGGGCATGTAAAGAGAGCCTACCTGTGGTTATTTTGGGCATAGCGGCCTGACAGGACTACAAAGACCATCTATAGCACAGGGCATGAAAAGGGTGCCCTACTGTGATTATTTTATGTATAGCAGCCTGAAAGGGACTACAGCGACCATATATAACACAGGGCACGCAAAGACTGCGCTCCTGTGGTTGTTTTGGAATAACAGCCACCCAAGGAAATAAACCTTACCCCAAAGAGGGCAAAAAAGTCAGGCTTTCCTAACATGTGTTGGTCACTGCGTTGGTCATTTTGGGACAAAGTCATCAGAATGCGGCTAAACCTCGACCTAACTCTCCTCTAACTGCAAAATGGGTCAAAAGTAAGGCCGTAGTCTCTCCTTACCCAAAAGAGGGCAAAAAAGTCAGGCTTTCCCAAGACATGAAAGACTATGTTTGTTATTTCGGGGGGCAAAGTCATCAGAATGCAGCCTTACGTCGACCTGTTTCCTAAGCGCAAAGTGGGTCAAAAGTCAGGCCGTAGTCTCTCCTTACCCATAGAGGGCAAAAATGTCAGGCTTTCCTAAGGTATGAAAGACTATGTTGGTTATTTGGGGGGCAAAGTCATCAGAATGACTTTATTATTATTATTACATTATTGGAAGCCTTGATATTAATCATTATAGAGCAACGGGAGGCCCAAGGGCTGCAGAACAGGCACAGAAGAAGGAAACCTGCTTCAAAACACTTAAACCGAGTTAAAAGGCCTATGATGGCCTAAGTGCTAATGCTATGGGACAGAAAGCAGTGCCCTCCAGTGGACAAGGCAGGAATAGCAGCCACACAAGGAAATAAACCTTACCCCAAAGAGGGCAAAAAAGTCAGGCTTTCCTAACATATCACAAACTGTGTTGGTCATTTTGGGGGCAAAGTCATCAGAATGCAGCCTTATGTCGACCTAACTCTTTTCTAACCCCAAAATGGGTCAAAAGTCAGGCCGTCGTCTTTCTTTACCCAAAAGAGGGCAGAAAAGTCAGGCTTTCCCAAGATATGAAAGACTGTTTTTGTTATTTTAGGGGCAAAGTCATCAGAATGCAGCCTTAGGTTCACCTTACTCTATTCTAACCCCAAAATGGGTCAAACCTAGCCTATTCTTTCCTTACACCCAAAAGTAGGGCAAAAAAGTCCCTAGGAGGCGCTGGATGCCGGCAGAAGAGACTGATTGGTCCGGCTTGATTGGTGCTTCCTGCCGGAGCTGGAGTGAACTGACGAAAAGGGAGGGGAGAGATAGGTAGAGGTTGGGGTAAAAAAGAACGTGGTTTTTTGGGTGTGGGGAAAGGGGGAAAAAGAACACCAGAAAGGTTTAAATAATCGCTTTTAAACACATGTAATGTAGTTTTACCCCCTTTATTCGTCTGTCCCCTGTGGCTTTTACACAAGTTTTCCTTTGAAGTAAACAGGCTTATTAAAGCTAGAGCTTGTCCAATTGCCGAACCTTCCAGAACAGATTTCAAACCATTGTACACGTGGACACCGCCTGAGGCAGTTAAAGAGAAAAAAAACGGAGTTTCTGTTTCTTTATTTTCTGCATTGCACTTGATTTCTGTGTCTTTAAGGGTACAGGGAAGGGATTGGGGGGTGTTTGTGTGCACGTGGAAGAGCTCAGAAGGGCAAACCAGCTAACTCAGGAGTCTACAGACTTAGCAACTTTAAGACCTGTGGACTTCAACTCCCAGAATTCCTCAACCAGCCATGAGGGCTGAGGAATCCCTGGGAGTTGAAGTCAACAAGTCTTAAAAGTGCCAAGTTTGAAGACCCCTGAACTAGCTGGTAGTGGTGCATATTAATAAACATGGATAAATTTATCATACATTTATCAGTGCAAAGGAAAAGTAATTCAGTAAAGGAAACAAAAGAGCATAGCATGAGGGCATGCAAAGAGTGCCCTCCTGTGGTTATTTTGGCCATAGCGGCCAGAAAGGGACTACAAAGACCATCTATAGCACAGGGCTTGCAAACGGTGCCTTCCTGTGGTTATTTTGGCCATAGCGGCCTGACAGGGACTACAAAGACCATCTATAGCACAGGGCATGAAAAGTGTGCCCTACTGTGATTATTTTATGTATAGCAGCCTGAAAGGGACTACAGCGACCATATATAACACAGGGCACACAAAGACTGCGCTCCTGTGGTTGTTTTGGAATAGCAGCCACCCAAGGAAATAAACCTTACCCCAAAGAGGGCAAAAAAATCAGGCTTTCCTAACATGTGTTGGTCACTGCGTTGGTCATTTTGGGACAAAGTCATCAGAATGCGGCTAAACCTCGACCTAACTCTCCTCTAACTGCAAAATGGGTCAAAAGTCAGGCCGTAGTCTCTCCTTACCCAAAAGAGGGCAAAAAAGTCAGGCTTTCCCAAGACATGAAAGACTATGTTTGTTATTTGGGGGGGCCAAGTCATCAGAATGCAGCCTTACGTCGACCTAACTGTTTCCTAACCGCAAAGTGGGTCAAAAGTCAGGCCGTAGTCTCTCCTTACCCATAGAGGGCAAAAATGTCAGGCTTTCCTAAGGTATGAAAGACTATGTTGGTTATTTGGGGGGCAAAGTCATCAGAATGACTTTATTATTATTATTACATTATTAGAAGCCTTGATATTAATCATAATAGAGCAACGGGAGGCCCAAGGGCTGCAGAACAGGCACAGAAGAAGGAAACCTGCTTCAAAACACTTAAACCGAGTTAAAAAGGCCTATGATGGCCTAAGTGCTAATGCTATGGGACAGAAAGCAGTGCCCTCCAGTGGACAAGGCAGGAATAGCAGCCACACAAGGAAATAAACCTTACCCCAAAGAGGGCAAAACAGTCAGGCTTTCCTAACATATCACAAACTGTGTTGGTCATTTTGGGGGCAAAGTCATCAGAATGCAGCCTTACGTCGACCTAACTCTTTTCTAACCCCAAAATGGGTCAAAAGTCAGGCCGTAGTCTTTCTTTACCCAAAAGAGGGCAGAAAAGTCAGGCTTTCCCAAGATATGAAAGACTATTTTTGTTATTTTAGGGGCAAAGTCATCAGAATGCAGCCTTAGGTTCACCTTACTCTATTCTAACCCCAAAATGGGTCAAACCTAAGGCCCTAGTCTTTCCTTACCCAAAAGAGGGCAAAAAAGTCCCTAAGGAGGCGGCTGGATGCCGGCAGGAGAGACTGATTGGGTCCAGCTGATTGGTGCTCCTGCCGGGAGCTGGAGGTGAACTGAAGAAAAGGGAGGGGGAGAGAGGAGAGGGTAAAAAAGAACGTGGTTTGGGTGGGGAAAGGGGAAAAAAGACACCAGGAAAGGTTTAATCGCTTTAAACAAATGTAATTAGTTTTACCCCCTTTAATTCAGTCTGTCTGTGGCTTTTACAAAGTTTTCTTTGAAAGTAAACAGGCTTAATTAAAAGCTAAAGCTTGTCGCAATTGCCGGAACCTTCCAGAACAGATTTCCAACATTGTGACACGTGACACGCCTGAGGCAGTTAAAGAGAAAAAAAACAGACTTTCTGTTTCTTTATTTTCTTGCATTGCACTTGATTTCTGTGTCTTTAAGGGTACAGGGAAAGGATTGGGGGCTGTTTGTGTGCACGTGGAAGAGCTCAGAAGGGCAAACCAGCTAACTCAGGAGTCTACAGACTTAGCAACTTTAAGACCTGTGGACTTCAACTTCCAGAATTCCTCAACCAGCCATGAGGGCTGAGGAACTGGGAGTTGACAGGCAACAAGTCTTAAAGTGCCAAGTTTGAAGACCCCTAACAGCTGGTAGGTGTGAACATTAATAAACATGGATAAATTCATTCAACATTTACAGTGCAAAAGGAAATAATTTCAGTAAAGAAAAGAACAAAAGAGCATAGATGAGGGCATGCAAAGAGGCCCTCCTGTGTGTTATTTTGGCCATAGCGGCCCAGAAAGGGATCACAAAGACCATTGTAGCACAGGGCTTGAAAAACGTGCCTTCCTGTGGTATTTGGCCAGAGCGGCATGGACAGGGACTACAAAGAACAATCTATACAGGGCATAAAAAGGGTGCCCTACTGTGATTATTTTATGTATAGCAGCCTGAAAGGGACTACAGCGACCATATATAACACAGGGCACGCAAGGACTGCGCTCCTGTGGTTGTTTTGGAATAGCAGCCACCCAAGGAAATAAACCTTACCCCAAAGAGGGCAAAAACGTCAGGCTTTCCTAACATGTGTTGGTCATTGCGTTGGTCATTTTGGGACAAAGTCATCAGAATGCGGCTAAACCTCGACCTAACTCTCCTCTAACTGCAAAATGGGTCAAAAGTCAAGCCGTAGTCTCTCCTTACCCAAAAGAGGGCAAAAAAGTCAGGCTTTCCCAAGACATGAAAGACTATGTTTGTTATTTGGGGGGGCAAAGTCATCTGAATGCAGCCTTACGTCGACCTAACTGTTTCCTAACCGCAAAGTGGGTCAAAAGTCAGGCCGTAGTCTCTCCTTACCCATAGAGGGCAAAAATGTCAGGCTTTCCTAAGGTATGAAAGACTATGTTGGTTATTTGGGGGGCAAAGTCATCAGAATGACTTTATTATTATTATTACATTATTAAAAGCCTTGATATTAATCATAATAGAGCAACGGGAGGCCCAGGGGCTGCAGAAGAGGCACAGAAGAAGGAAACCTGCTTCAAAAAACTTAAACCGAGTAAAAAAGGCCTATGATGGCCTAAGTGCTAATGCTATGGGACAGAAAGCAGTGCCCTCCAGTGGACAAGGCAGGAATAGCAGCCACACAAGGAAATAAACCTTACCCCAAAGAGGGCAAAACAGTCAGGCTTTCCTAACATATCACAAAATGTGTTGGTCATTTTGGGGGCAAAGTCATCAGAATGCAGCCTTACGTCGACCTAACTCTTTTCTAACCCCAAAATGGGTCAAAAGTCAGGCCGTAGTCTTTCTTTACCCAAAAGAGGGCAGAAAAGTCAGGCTTTCCCAAGATATGAAAGACTATTTTTGTTATTTTAGGGGTAAAGTCATCAGAATGCAGCCTTAGGTTCACCTTACTCTATTCTAACCCCAAAATGGGTCAAACCTAAGGCTCTATTCTTTCCTTACCCAAAAGAGGGCAAAAAAGTCCCTAAGGAGGCGGCTGGATGCTGGCAGGAGAGACTGATTGGGTCCAGCTGATTGGTGCTCCTGCCGGGAGCTGGAGGTGAACTGAAGAAAAGGGAGGGGGGAGAGAGGAGAGGGTATAAAAGAACGTGGTTTTGGTGGGGAAAGGGGAAAAAAGACACCAGGAAAGGTTTAAACGCTTTAAACAAATGTAATTAGTTTTACCCCCTTTAATTCAGTCTGTCTGTGGCTTTTACAAAGTTTTCTTTGAAAGTAAACGGGCTTAATTAAAAGCTAAAGCTTTTCGAATTGCCGGGAACCTTCCAGAACAGACTTCCAACATGGGACACGTGACACGCTGAGGCAGTTACCCTGAGAAAAAAACAGACTTTCTGTTTCTTTATTTTCTTGCTTTGCACTTGATTCCTGTGTCTTTAAGGATACAGGGAAGGGATTGGGGGGGGGGGTGCATTCTTACTACAGTGTGAAGAGCTCAGAAGGGCCAACCAGCTAGCTCAGGAGTCTACAAACTTAGCAACTTTAAGACCTGTGGACTTCAACTCCCAGAATTCCTCAACCAGCCATGAGGACTGAGGAATTCTGGGAGTTGAAGTCCACAAGTCTTAAAAGTGCCAAGTTTGAAGACCCCTGAACTAGCTGGTAGTGGTGCATATTAATAAACATGGATACATCACAGACCTTTATCAGTGCAAGGAAAAGTTAATTCAGTAAAGGAACAAAAGAGCCATAAGCCTGAGGGATGCAAAGAGTGCCCTCCTGTTGCTTATTTTGGCCATAGCGGCAGAAAGGGACTACAAAGACCATCTATAGCACAGGGCTTTGCAGAAACGGTGCAATGCCTTCCTTTTGGTTATTTTGGCCATAGCGGCCTGACAGGGACTACAAAGACCATCTATAGCACAGGGCATGAAAAAGGTGCCCTACTGTGATTATTTTATGTATAGCAGCCTGAAAGGGACTACAGCGACCATATATAACACAGGGCACGCAAAGACTGCGCTCCTGTGGTTGTTTTGGAATAGCAGCCACCCAAGGAAATAAACCTTACCCCAAAGAGGGCACAAAAGTCAGGCTTTCCTAACATCTGTTGGTCACTGCGTTGGTCATTTTGGGACAAAGTCATCAGAATGCGGCTAAACCTCGACCTAACTCTCCTCTAACTGCAAAATGGGTCAAAAGTCAGGCCGTAGTCTGTCCTTACCCAAAAGAGGGCAAAAAAGTCAGGCTTTCCCAAGACATGAAAGACTATGTTTGTTATTTGGGGGGGCAAAGTCATCAGAATGCAGCCTTACGTCGACCTAACTGTTTCCTAACCGCAAAGTGGGTCAAAAGTCAGGCCGTTGTCTCTCCTTACCCCTAGAGGGCAAAAATGTCAGGCTTTCCTAAGGTATGAAAGACTATGTTGGTTATTTGGGGGGCAAAGTCATCAGAATGACTTTATTATTATTATTACATTATTAGAAGCCTTGATATTAATCATAATAGAGCAACGGGAGGCCCAAGGGCTGCAGAACAGGCACAGAAGAAGGAAACCTGCTTCAAAACACTTAAACCGAGTTAAAAAGGCCTACGATGGCCTAAGTGCTAATGCTATGGGACAGAAAGCAGTGCCCTCCAGTGGACAAGGCAGGAATAGCAGCAACACAAGGAAATAAACCTTACCCCAAAGAGGGCAAAAAAGTCAGGCTTTCCTAAACATATCACAACCTATGTTGGTTCATTTTGGGGCAAAGTAATCAGAATGCAGCCTTACGTCGACCTAAAATCTTTTCTAACCCAAAATGGGTCAAAGTCAGGCGGACGTCTTTCTTTACCAAAATAGGCAGAAAAGTCAGGCTTTCCAAGATATGAAAGGAATTTTTTGTTATTTAGGGGTAAAGTTCAATCAGAATGCAGCCTTAGGTTCACCTTACTCTATTTACCCAAATGGGTCAAAACATAATGGCCCTATTCTGATCCTTACCCAAAAGAGGGCAAAAAAGTCCCTAAGGAGGCGGCTGGATGCCGCAGGAGAGACTGATTGGGTCCAGCTGATTGGTGCTCCTGCCGGGAGCTGGAAGTGAACTGAAGAAAAGGGAGGGGGAGAGAGGAGAGGGTAAAAAAGAACGTGGTTTGGGTGGGGAAAGGGGAAAAAAGACACCAGAAAAGGTTTAATCGCTTTAAACAAATGTAATTAGTTTTACCCCCTTTAATTCAGTCTGTCTGTGGCTTTTACAAAGTTTTCTTTGAAAGTAAACAGGCTTAATTAAAAGCTAAAGCTTTTCGGAATTGCTGGAACCTTCCAGAACAGATTTCCAACATTGTGACACGTGACACGCCTGAGGCAGTTAAAGAGAAAAAAAACAGACTTTCTGTTTCTTTATTTTCTTGCATTGCACTTGATTTCTGTGTCTTTAAGGGTACAGGGAAGGGATTGAGGGGTGTTTGTGTGCACGTGGAAGAGCTCAGAAGGGCAAACCAGCTAACTCAGGAGTCTACAGACTTAGCAACTTTAAGACCTGTGGACTTCAACTCCCAGAATTACTCAACCAGCCATGAGGGTATGAGATGCGGAGTTGAGTCCACAAGTCTTTAAAAAGTGCCAGTTTTGAAGGACCCTGAACAGGCTGGTAGGGTTGCATATGAATAAACAGGATAAATTCATCATACATTATCAGTGCAAAGGCAAAGTAATGTCAGTAAAGGAACAAAAGAGATAGCCTGAGGGCATGCAAAGAGTGCCCTCCTGTGTTATTTTGGCCATAGCGGCCAGAGATAAGGGACTACAACAAGACCATACTATAGCACAGGGCTTGGCAAACGGTTGCCTTCCTGGTGGTACTATTTTGGCCATAGCGGGCCTGACAGTGGACTACAAAGACCATCTATAGCACAGGCATGAAAAGGGTGCACCTACTGTGATTAGGATGTATAGAAGCCCCCTGAAAGAGACTACAGCGACCATATATAACACAGGGCACGCAAAGACTGCGCTCCTGTGGTTGTTTTGGAATAGCAGCCACCCAAGGAAATAAACCTTACCCCAAAGAGGGCAAAAACGTCAGGCTTTCCTAACATGTGTTGGTCACTGCATTGGTCATTTTGGGACAAAGTCATCAGAATGCGGCTAAACCTCGACCTAACTCTCCTCTAACTGCAAAATGGGTCAAAAGTCAGGCCGTAGTCTCTCCTTACCCAAAAGAGGGCAAAAAAGTCAGGCTTTCCCAAGACATGAAAGACTATGTTTGTTATTTCGGGGGGCAAAGTCATCAGAATGCAGCCTTACGTCGACCTAACTGTTTCCTAACCGCAAAGTGGGTCAAAAGTCAGGCCGTAGTCTCTCCTTACCCATAGAGGGCAAAAATGTCAGGCTTTCCTAAGGTATGAAAGACTATGTTGGTTATTTGGGGGGCAAAGTCATCAGAATGACTTATTATTATTACATTATTAGAAGCCTTGATATTAATCATAATAGAGCAACGGGAGGCCCAAGGGCTGCAGAACAGGCACAGAAGAAGGAAACCTGCTTCAAAACACTTAAACCGAGTTTAAAAGGCCTATGATTGCCTAAGTGCTAATGCTATGGGACAGAAAGCAGTGCCCTCCAGGGGACAAGGCAGGAATAGCAGCCACACAAGGAAATAAACCTTACCCCAAAGAGGGCAAAAAAGTCAGGCTTTCCTAACATATCACCAACTGTGTTGGTCATTTTGGGGGCAAAGTCATCAGAATGCAGCCTTACGTCGACCTAACTCTTTTCTAACCCCAAAATGGGTCAAACGTCAGGCCGTAGTCTTTCTTTACCCAAAAGAGGGCAGAAAAGTCAGGCTTTCCCAAGATATGAAAGACTATTTTTGTTATTTTAGGGGCAAAGTCATCAGAATGCAGCTTTAGGTTCACCTTACTCTATTCTAACCCCAAAATGGGTCAAACCTAAGGCCCTAGTCTTTCCTTACCCAAAAGAGGGCAAAAAAGTCCCTAAGGAGGCGGCTGGATGCCGGCAGGAGAGACTGATTGGGTCCAGCTGATTGGTGCTCCTGCCGGGAGCTGGAGGTGAACTGAAGAAAAGGGAGGGGGGAGAGAGGAGAGGGTATAAAAGAACGTGGTGTGGGTGGGGAAAGGGGAAAAAAGACACCAGGAAAGGTTTAAACGCTTTAAACAAATGTAATTAGTTTTACCCCCTTTATCGTCTGTCTGTGGCTTTTACAAAGTTTTTCTTTGAAAGTAAACAGCTTAATTAAAAGCTAAATCTTGTCGCAATTGCCGGAACCTTCCAGAACAGATTTCCAACATTGTGACACGTGACACGCCTGAGGCGAGTTAAAGATAAAAAAAACAGAGTTTTCTGTTTCTTTATTTTCTTGCATTGCACTTGATTTCTGTGTCTTAAGGGTACAGGGAAGGATTGGGGGTGTTTGTGTGCACGTGGAAGAGCTCAGAAGGGCAAACCAGCTAACTCAGGAGCTACAGACTTAGCAACTTAGACCTGTGGACTTCAACTCCCAGAATTCCTCAACCAGCCATGGGGTCTGAGGAATCCTGGAGTTGAAGTCCACAAGTCTTAAAAGTGCCAATTTTGAAGACCCCTGAACTACTGGTAGTGGTGCATATTAATAAACATGGATAAAATTATCATACATTTATCAGTGCAAGAAAAGTAATTCAGTAAAGGAAAAAGAGCATAGCTGAGGGCATGCAAAGAGTGCCCTCCCTGTGGTTTATTTTGGCCATAGCGGGCCAGAAAGGGACCAGAAAGGGACTACAAAGACCATCTATAGCACAGGCATGTAAAAGTGCCTTCCTGTGGTTATTTTGGGGCCATAGCGCCTGACAGGGAACTACAAAGACCATCTATAGAGCACAGGGCATGAAAAGGGTGCCCTACTGTGATTATTTTATGTATAGCAGCCTGAAAGGGACTACAGCGACCATATATAACACAGGGCACGCAAAGACTGCGCTCCTGTGGTTGTTTTGGAATAGCAGCCACCCAAGGAAATAAACCTTACCCCAAAGAGGGTAAAAAAGTCAGGCTTTCCTAACATGTGTTGGTCACTGCGTTGGTCATTTTGGGACAAAGTCATCAGAATGCGGCTAAACCTCGACCTAACTCTCCTCTAACTGCAAAATGGGTCAAAAGTCAGGCCGTAGTCTCTCCTTACCCAAAAGAGGGCAAAAAAGTCAGGTTTTCCCAAGACATGAAAGACTATGTTTGTTATTTGGGGGGGGGCAAAGTCATCAGAATGCAGCCTTACGTCGACCTAACTGTTTCCTAACCGCAAAGTGGGTCAAACGTCAGGCCGTAGTCTCTCTTTACCCATAGAGGGCAAAAATGTCAGGCTTTCCTAAGGTATGAAAGACTATGTTGGTTATTTGGGGGGCAAAGTCATCAGAATGACTTTATTATTATTAATTACATTATTAGAAGCCTTGATATTAATCATAATAGAGCAACGGGAGGCCCAAGGGCTGCAACATGGCACAGAAGAGGAAACCTGCTTCAAAACACTTAAACCGATTAAAAAGGCCTATGATGGCCTAAGTGCTAATGCTATGGGACAGAAGCAGTGCCCTCCAGTGGACAAGGCAGGAATAGCAGCCAACACAAGGAAATAAACCTTACCCAAAGAGGGCAAAAAAGTCAGGCTTTCCTAACATATCACAAACTGTGTTGGTCATTTTTGGGGGCAAAGTTCATCAGAATGCAGCCTTACGTCGACCTAACTCTTTCTAACCCCAAAATGGGTCAAAGTCAGGCCTAGTCTTTCTTTACCCAAGAGGGCATAAAAGTCAGGCTTTCCCAAGATATGAAAGACTATTTTTGTTATTTTAGGGCAAAGTCATCAGAATGCAGCCTTAGGTTCACCTTACTCTATTCTAACCCCAAATGGGTCAAACCTAAGCCCTATTCCTTTCTTACCCAAAAGAGGCAAAAAAGTCCCTAAGGAGCGCTGGATGCCGGCAGGAGAGACTGATTGGGTCCCAGCTGATTGGTGCTCCTCCGGGAGCTGGAGGTGAACTGAAGAAAGGGAGGGGGAGAGAGGAGAGGTATAAAAGAACGTGGTTTTGGGTGGGGAAAGGGGAAAAAGACACCAGGAAGGTTTAATCGCTTTAAACAAATGTAATTATTTTACCCCCTTTAATTCAGTCTGTCTGTGGCTTTACAAAGTTTTCTTTGAAAGTAAACAGCTTAATTAAAAGCTAATGCTTTTTGCGCAATTGCCGGAACTTCCAGAACAGATTTCAACATTGTGACACGTGACACGCCTGAGGCAGTTAAAGAGAAAAAAACGGAGTTTCTGTTCTTTATTTCTTGCATTGCACTTGATTTCTGTGCCTTTAAGGGTACAGGGAAGGGATTGGGGGTGTTTGTGTGCACGTGGAAGAGCTCGAAGTGCAAACCACTAACTCAGGAGTCTACAGACTTAGCAACTTTAAGACCTGTGGACTTCAACTCCCAGAATTCCCTCAACCACCATGAGGGCTGAGGAATCCTGGATTGAAGTCCACAAGTCTTAAAAGTGCCAAGTTTGAAGACCCTGAACTAGCTGGTAGTGGTGCATATTAATAAACATGGATAAATTTATCATACATTTATCAGTGCAAGAAAAGTAATTCAGTAAAGGACAAAAAGAGCATAGCATGAGGCATGCAAAGAGTGCCCTCCTGTGGTTATTTTGGCCATAGCGGCCAGAGGGACTACAAAGCCATCTATAGCACAGGGCTTGCAAACGGTGCCTTCCTGTGGTTATTTTGGCCATAGCGGCCTGACAGGGACTACAAAGACCATCTATAGCACAGGGCATGAAAAGGTGGCCCTACTGTGGTTATTTTATGTATAGCAGCCTGAAAGGACTACAGCACCATATATAACACAGGGCATCAAAGACTGCGCTCCTGTGGTTGTTTTGGAATAGCACCCCAAGGAAATAAACCTTCCCCCAAAGAGGGGCAAAAAGTCAGGCTTTCCTAACATGTGTTTTGTCACTGCGTTGGTCATTTTGGGACAAAGTCATCAGAATGCGGCCTAAACCTCGACCTAACTCTCCTCTAACTGCAAATGGTCAAAGTCGCCGTAGTCTCTCCTTACCCAAAAGAGGCAAAAAGTCAGGCTTTCCCAAGAATGAAGACTATGTTTGTTATTTGGGGGGGCAAAGTCATCAGAATGCAGCCTTACGTCGACCTAACTGTTTCCTAACCGCAAAGTGGGTCAAAAGTCAGCCGTAGTCTCTCCTTAACCATAGAGGCAAAAATGTCAGGCTTTCCTAAGGTATGAAAGACTATGTTGGTTAGTTGGGGGGCAAAGTCATCAGAATGACTTATTATTATTACATTATTAGAAGCCTTGATATTAATCATAATAGAGCAACGGGAGGCCCAAGGGCTGCAGAACAGGCACAGAAGAAGGAAACCTGCTTCAAAACACTTAAACCGAGTTAAAAAGGCCTATGATGGCCTAAGTGCTAATGCTATGGGACAGAAAGCAGTGCCCTCCAGTGGACAAGGCAGGAATAGCAGCCACACAAGGAACTAAACCTTACCCCAAAGAGGGCAAAAAAGGCAGGCCTTCCTAACATATCACAAACTGTGTTGGTCTTTTGGGGGCAAAGTCATCAGAATGTAGCTTACGTCGACCTAACTCTTTTCTAACCCCAAAATGGGTCAAAAGTCAGGCCGTAGTCTTTCTTTACCCAAAAGAGGGCAGAAAGGTCAGGCTTTCCCAAGATATGAAAGACTATTTTTGTTATTTTAGGAGTAAAGTCATCAGAATGCAGCCTTAGGTTCACCTTACTCTATTCTAACCCCAAAATGGGTCAAACCTAAGGCCCTATTCTTTCCTTACCCAAAAGAGGGCAAAAAAGTCCCTAAGGAGGCAGCTGGATGCTGGCAGGAGAGACTGATTGGGTCCAGCTGATTGGTGCTCCTGCCGGGAGCTGGAGGTGAACTGAAGAAAAGGGAGGGGGAGAGAAGGAGAGGGTATAAAAGAACGTGGTTTGAGTGGGGAAAGGGGAAAAAAAACACCAGGAAAGGTTTAAACGCTTAAAACAAATGTAATTAGTTTTACCCCCTTTAATTCAGTCTGTCTGTGGCTTTTACAAAGTTTCCTTTGAAAGTAAACAGGCTTAATTAAAAGCTAAAGCTTTTCGCAATTGCCGGAACCTTCCAGAACCTTCCAGAACAGATTTGCAACATTGTGACACGTGACACGCCTGAGGCAGTTAAAGAGAAAAAAACCAGAGTTTCTGTTTCTTTATTTTCTTGCATTGCACTTGATTTCTGTGTCTTTAAGGGTACAGGGAAGGGATTGGGGGGTGTTTGTGTGCACGTGGAAGAGCTCAGAAGGGCAAACAAGCTAACTCAGGAGTCTACAGACTTAGCAACTTTAAGACCTGTGGACTTCAACTCCCAGAATTCCTCAACCAGACATGAGGGCTGAGGAATCCTGGGAGTTGAAGTCCACAAGTCTTAAAAGTGCCAAGTTTGAAGACCCCTGAACTAGCTGGTAGTGTGCCATATTAATAAACATGGATAAATTTATCATACATTTATCAGTGCAAAGGAAAAGGAATTCAGTAAAGGAACAAAAGAGCATAGCATGAGGGCATGCAAAGAGTGCCCTCCTGTGGTTATTTTGGCCATAGCGGCCATAAAGGGACTACAAAGAACATCTATAGCACAGGGCTTGCAAACGGTGCCTTCCTGTGGTTATTTTGGCCATAGCAGCCTGACAGGGACTACAAAGACCATCTATAGCACAGGGCATGAAAAGGGTGCCCCACTGTGATTATTTTGGCCATAGCAGCCTGACAGGGACTACAAAGACCATCTATAGCACAGGGCATGAAAAGGGTGCCCCACTGTGATTATTTTATGTATAGCAGCCTGAAAGGGACTACAGCGACCATATATAACACAGGGCACGCAAAGACTGCGCTCCTGTGGTTGTTTTGGAATAGCAGCCACCCAAGGAAATAAACCTTACCCCAAAGAGGGCAAAAAAGTCAGGCTTTCCTAACATGTGTTGGTCACTGCGTTGGTCATTTTGGGACAAAGTCATCAGAATGCGGCTAAACCTCGACCTAACTCTCCTCTAACTGCAAAATGGGTCAAAAGTCAGGCCGTAGTCTCTCCTTACCCAAAAGAGGGCAAAAAAGTCACGCTTTCCCAAGACATGAAAGACTATGTTTGTTATTTGGGGGGGCAAAGTCATCAGAATGCAGCCTTACGTCGACCTAACTGTTTCCTAACCGCAAAGTGGGTCAAACGTCAGGCCGTAGTCTCTCCTTACCCATAGAGGGCAAAAATGTCAGGCTTTCCTAAGGTATGAAAGACTATGTTGGTTATTTGGGGGGCAAAGTCATCAGAATGACTGTATTATTATTATTACATTATTAGAAGCCTTGATATTAATCATAATAGAGCAACGGGAGGCCCAAGCGGCTGCAGAACGGGCAACAGAAGAAGGAAAACCGGCTTCAAAACACTTTAAAAACCGAGTTAAAAAGGCCTATATGGCCTAAGTTGCTTAATGCTATGGGGAATAACAGAAGCAGTGCCCTCCAGTGGACAAGGCAGGAATAGCAGCACACAAGGAAAACAAACTATCCCCCAAAGCGGCAAAAACAGTCAGGCTTCCTAACATATCACAAACTGTGTTGGTCATTTTGCGGGCAAAGTCATCCGGAATGCAGCCTTACGTCGGGGGGACCTAACTCTTTCTAACCCCAAAATGGGTCAAAAGTCAGGGCCGTTAGTCTTTCTTTACCCAAAGAGCAGAAAAGTCGGCTTTCCCAAGATATGAAAGACTATTTTTGTTACTTTAGGGGTAAAGTCATCAGAATGCAGCCTTAGGTTCACCTTACTCTATTCTAACCCCAAAATGGGTCAAACCTAAGGCCCTATTCCTTCCTTACCCAAAAGAGGGCAAAAAAGTCCCTAAGGAGGCGGCTGGATGCCGGCAGGAGAGACTGATTGGGTCCAGCTGATTGGTGCTCCTGCCGGGAGCTGGAGGTGAACTGAAGAAAAGGGAGGGGGAGAGAGGAGAGGGTAAAAAAGAACGTGGTTTGGGGGGGGAAAGGGGAAAAAAAGACACCGGAAAGGTTAATCGCTTAAACAAATGTAATTAGTTTTTACCCCCTTTAATTCAGTCTGTCTGTGGCTTTTACAAAGTTTCTTTGAAAGTAAACGGCTTAATTAAAAGCTAAAGCTTTCGCAATTGCCGGGAACCTTCCAGAACAGATTTGCAACATTGTGACACGTGACACGCCTGAGGCAGTTAAAGAGAAAAAAAACGGAGTTTCTGTTTCTTATTTTCTTGCATTGCACTTGATTTCTGTGTCTTTAAGGGTACTGGGAAGGGATTGGGGGTGTTTTTGTGTGCAGTGGAAGAGCTCAGAAGGCAACCAGTACTCAGGAGTCTACAGACTTAGCAACTTTAAGACCTGTGGACTTCAACTCCCGAATTCCTCAACCACCATGAGGGCTGAGGAATCCTGGGAGTTGAAGTCCACAAGTCTTAAAAGTGCCAAGTTTGAAGACCCCTGAACTAGCTGGTAGTGGTGCATATTAATAAACATGGATAAATTATCATACATTTATCAGTGCAAAGGAAAAGTAATTCAGTAAAGGAACAAAAGAGCATAGCATGAGGGCATGCAAAGAGTGCCCTCCTGTGGTTATTTTGGCCATAGCGGCCAGAAAGGGACTACAAAGACCATCTTAGCACAGGCTTGCAAACGTGCCTTCCTGTGGTTATTTTGGCCATAGCGGCCTGACAGTGGACTACAAAGACCATCTATGACAGGGCAGGGCATGAAAGGGTGCCCTACTGTGATTATTTTATGTATAGCAGCCTGAAAGGGACTACAGCGACCATATATAACACAGGGCACGCAAAGACTGCGCTCCTGTGGTTGTTTTGGAATAGCAGCCACCCAAGGAAATAAACCTTACCCCAAAGAGGGCAAAAACGTCAGGCTTTCCTAACATGTGTTGGTCACTGCGTTGGTCATTTTGGGACAAAGTCATCAGAATGCGGCTAAACCTCGACCTAACTCTCCTCTAACTGCAAAATGGGTCAAAAGTCAGGCCGTAGTCTCTCCTTACCCAAAAGAGGGCAAAAAAGTCAGGCTTTCCCAAGACATGAAAGACTATGTTTGTTATTTGGGGGGGCAAAGTCATCAGAATGCAGCCTTACGTCGACCTAACTGTTTCCTAAGCGCAAAGTGGGTCAAAAGTCAGGCCGTAGTCTCTCCTTACCCATAGAGGGCAAAAATGTCAGGCTTTCCTAAGGTATGAAAGACTATGTTGGTTATTTGGGGGGCAAAGTCATCAGAATGACTTTATTATTATTATTACATTATTAGAAGCCTTGATATTAATCATAATAGAGCAACGGGAGGCCCAAGGGCTGCAGAACAGGCACAGAAGAAGGAAACCTGCTTCAAAACACTTAAACCGAGTTAAAAAGGCCTATGATGGCCTAAGTGCTAATGCTATGGGACAGAAAGCAGTGCCCTCCAGTGGACAAGGCAGGAATAGCAGCCACACAAGGAAATAAACCTTACCCCAAAGAGGGCAAAAAAGTCAGGCTTTCCTAACATATCACAAACTGTGTTGGTCATTTTGGGGGCAAAGTCATCAGAATGCAGCCTTACGTCGACCTAACTCTTTTCTAACCCCAAAATGGGTCAAAAGTCAGGCCGTAGTCTTTCTTTACCCAAAAGAGGGCAGAAAAGTCAGGCTTTCCCAAGATATGAAAGACAATTTTTGTTATTTTAGGGGTAAAGTCATCAGAATGCAGCAGGTTCACCTTACTCTATTCTAACCCAAAAATGGGTCAAACCTAAGGCCCTATTCTTTCCTTACCCAAAAGAGGGCAAAAAAGTCCCTAAGGAGGCGGCTGGATGCCGGCAGGAGAGACTGATTGGGTCCAGCTGATTGGTGCTCCTGCCGGGCGCTGGAGGTGAACTGAAGAAAAGGGAGGGGGGAGAGAGGAGAGTGTATAAAAGAATGTGGTTTGGGTGGGGAAAGGGGAAAAAAGACACCAGGAAAGGTTTAAACGCTTTAAACAAATGTAATTAGTTTTACCCCCTTTAATTCAGTCTGTCTGTGGCTTTTACAAAGTTTCCTTTGAAAGTAAACAGGCTTAATTAAAAAGCGAAGCTGTGTCGCAATTGCCGGAACCTATCCAGAACAAGATTCTCCAACATTTGACAACGTGCACGCATGAGGCAGTTAAAGAAAAGAAAAAAAACAGACGTTCTGTTTCTTTATTTTCTTTGCATTGCACTTGATTCTTGGGGTTTCTTTGGTTTTTTTTTCCTTTTTTAAAAAAAAAAAAAAAAAAAAGGGGGGTTTACAGGGAAGGGATTGGGGGGATGTTTGTGTGCACGTGGAAGAGCTCAGAAGGGCAAACCAGCTAACTCAGTAGTCTACAGACTTAGCAACTTTAAGACCTGTGGACTTCAACTCCCAGAATTCCTCAACCAGCCATGAGGGCTGAGGAATCCTGGGAGTTGAAGTCCACAAGTCTTAAAAGTGCCAAGTTTGAAGACCCCTGAACTAGCTGGTAGTGGTGCATATTAATAAACATGGATAAATTCATCATACATTTATCAGTGCAAATGAAAAGTAATTCAGTAAAGGAACAAAAGAGCATAGCCTGAGGGCATGCAAAGAGTGCCCTCCTGTGGTTATTTTGGCCATAGCGGCCAGAAAGGGACTACAAAGACCATCTATAGCACAGGGCTCGCAAACGGTGCCTTCCTCTGGTTATTTTGGCCATAGCGGCCTGACAGGGACTACAAAGACCATCTATAGCACAGGGCATGTAAAGAGAGCCTACCTGTGGTTATTTTGGGCATAGCGGCCTGACAGGACTACAAGACCATCTATACACAGGGATGAAAAGGGTGCCCTCTGTGATTATTTATGTATAGCAGCCTGAAAGGGACATACCAGTGACCATATATAAACACAGGGCACGCAAAAGACTGCGCTCCTGTGGTTGTTTTGGAATAGCAGCCACCAAGGAAATAAACCTTACCAAAGAGGCAAAAAAAGTCAGGATTCCTAACATGTGTTGGTCAACTGCGTTGGTCATTTGGGGACAAAGTCATCAGATGAGGCTAAAACCTCGATCCCACCTAACTATCCTAGTGTTGTAACTGCCCCAAATGGGTCAAAGTCAGGCCGTAGTCTCTCCTTACCCAAAAGAGGGCAAAAAAGTCCGCTTTCCCAAGACAGAAAGGAATATGTTGTTATTTGGGGGGGCAAAGTCATCAGAATGACAGCCTTACGCGACACTAACTGTTTCCTAACTGAAAGTGGGTCAAAAGTCAGCCCGTAATAGTCTCTCCTTACCCATATGAGGGCAAAAATAATGTCAGGCTTCCTAAGTATGGAAAGACGATGTTGGTTATTTGGGGGGCAAAGTCAGCAGAAGACTTTATTATTATTATGACATTATTAGAAGCACTTGATATTAATCATAATAGAGCAAAGGAGGCCCAAGGGCTGCAGAACAGGCACAGAAGAAGGAAACCTGCTTCAAAACACTTAAAAACCGAGTTAACAAGGTCTAGATGGGCCTAAGTGCTAATGCTATGGGACAGAAAGCAGTGCCCTCCAGTGGACAAGGCAGGAATAGCAGCCACACAAGGAAATAAACCTTACCCCAAAGAGGGCAAAACAGTCAGGCTTTCCTAACATAT
Organism: Azemiops feae; assembly: GCA_023970755.1. NCBI lineage: Eukaryota > Metazoa > Chordata > Lepidosauria > Squamata > Viperidae > Azemiops > Azemiops feae. The sequence continues at coordinate 24,493 of JALGBA010003689.1, forward strand.
CACAAACTGTGTTGGTCATTTTGGGGGCAAAGTCATCAGAATGCAGCCTTACGTCGACATAACTCTTTTCTAACCCCAAAATGGGTCAAAAGTCAGGCCGTAGTCTTTCTTTACCAAAAAGAGGGCAGAAAAGTCAGGCTTTCCCAAGATATGAAAGACTGTTTTTGTTATTTTAGGGGTAAAGTCATCAGAATGCAGCCTTAGGTTCACCTTACTCTATTCTAACCCCAAAATGGGTCAAACCTAAGGCCCTATTCTTTCCTTACCCAAAAGAGGGCAAAAAAGTTCCTAAGGAGGCGGCTGGATGCCGGCAGGAGAGACTGATTGGGTCCAGCTGATTGGTGCTCCTGCCGGGAGCTGGAGGTGAACTGAAGAAAAGGGAGGGGGAGAGAGGAGAGGGTAAAAAAGAACGTGGTTTGGGTGGGGAAAGGGGAAAAAAGACACCAGGAAAGGTTTAATCGCTTTAAACAAATGTAATTATTTTACCCCCTTTAATTCAGTCTGTCTGTGGCTTTACAAAGTTTTCTTTGAAAGTAAACAGCTTAATTAAAAGCTAATGCTTTTTGCGCAATTGCCGGAACTTCCAGAACAGATTTCAACATTGTGACACGTGACACGCCTGAGGCAGTTAAAGAGAAAAAAACGGAGTTTCTGTTCTTTATTTCTTGCATTGCACTTGATTTCTGTGCCTTTAAGGGTACAGGGAAGGGATTGGGGGTGTTTGTGTGCACGTGGAAGAGCTCGAAGTGCAAACCACTAACTCAGGAGTCTACAGACTTAGCAACTTTAAGACCTGTGGACTTCAACTCCCAGAATTCCCTCAACCACCATGAGGGCTGAGGAATCCTGGATTGAAGTCCACAAGTCTTAAAAGTGCCAAGTTTGAAGACCCTGAACTAGCTGGTAGTGGTGCATATTAATAAACATGGATAAATTTATCATACATTTATCAGTGCAAGAAAAGTAATTCAGTAAAGGACAAAAAGAGCATAGCATGAGGCATGCAAAGAGTGCCCTCCTGTGGTTATTTTGGCCATAGCGGCCAGAGGGACTACAAAGCCATCTATAGCACAGGGCTTGCAAACGGTGCCTTCCTGTGGTTATTTTGGCCATAGCGGCCTGACAGGGACTACAAAGACCATCTATAGCACAGGGCATGAAAAGGTGGCCCTACTGTGGTTATTTTATGTATAGCAGCCTGAAAGGACTACAGCACCATATATAACACAGGGCATCAAAGACTGCGCTCCTGTGGTTGTTTTGGAATAGCACCCCAAGGAAATAAACCTTCCCCCAAAGAGGGGCAAAAAGTCAGGCTTTCCTAACATGTGTTTTGTCACTGCGTTGGTCATTTTGGGACAAAGTCATCAGAATGCGGCCTAAACCTCGACCTAACTCTCCTCTAACTGCAAATGGTCAAAGTCGCCGTAGTCTCTCCTTACCCAAAAGAGGCAAAAAGTCAGGCTTTCCCAAGAATGAAGACTATGTTTGTTATTTGGGGGGGCAAAGTCATCAGAATGCAGCCTTACGTCGACCTAACTGTTTCCTAACCGCAAAGTGGGTCAAAAGTCAGCCGTAGTCTCTCCTTAACCATAGAGGCAAAAATGTCAGGCTTTCCTAAGGTATGAAAGACTATGTTGGTTATTTGGGGGGCAAAGTCATCAGAATGACTTTTTTATTATTATTACATTATTAAGAGCCTTGATTTAATCATAATAGAGCAACGGGAGGCCAAGGGCTGCAGAACAGGCACACGCCTAAGAAGTAAACCTGCTTCAAAACACTTAACCGAGTAAAAAGGCCTTGATGGCCCTAAGTTCTAGATGCTATGGGACAGAAAGCAGTGCCCTCCAGTGGAAACAAGGCAGGAATAGCAGCCACACAAGGAAAATAAAACCTTACCCCAAAGAGGGCAAAAAACCAGGGCTTTCTAACATATCACAACTGTGTTGGTCATTTTGGGGCAAAGTCATCAGAATGCAGCCTTAACGTCGACCTAACTTTTTCTAACCCCAAAATGGGTCAAAAGTCAGGCCGTAGTCTTTCTTTACCCAAAGAGGCAGAAAAGTCAGGCTTTCCCAAGATATGAAAGACTATTTTTGTTATTTTAGGGGTAAAGTCATCAGAATGCAGCTTAGGTTCACCTTACTCTATTCTAACCCCAAAATGGGTCAAACCTAAGGCCCTATTCCTTTCCTTACCCAAAAGAGGCAAAAAGTCCCCTAAGGAGGCGGCTGGATGCCGGCGGAGAGACTGATTGGGTCCAACTGATGGTGCTCCTGCCGGGAGCTGGAGGTAACTGAAGAAAAGTAGGGGGAGAGAGGGAGAGGGTAAAAAAGAACGTGGTTTGGGTGGGGAAACGGGAAAAAAGACACCAGGAAAGGTTTAATCGCTTTAACAATGTAATTAGTTTTACCCCCTTTAATTCGTCTGTCTGTGGCTTTTACAAAGTTTTTCTTTGAAAGTAAACAGCTTAATTAAAAGCTAAATCTTGTCGCAATTGCCGGAACCTTCCAGAACAGATTTCCAACATTGTGACACGTGACACGCCTGAGGCGAGTTAAAGATAAAAAAAACAGAGTTTTCTGTTTCTTTATTTTCTTGCATTGCACTTGATTTCTGTGTCTTAAGGGTACAGGGAAGGATTGGGGGTGTTTGTGTGCACGTGGAAGAGCTCAGAAGGGCAAACCAGCTAACTCAGGAGCTACAGACTTAGCAACTTAGACCTGTGGACTTCAACTCCCAGAATTCCTCAACCAGCCATGGGGTCTGAGGAATCCTGGAGTTGAAGTCCACAAGTCTTAAAAGTGCCAATTTTGAAGACCCCTGAACTACTGGTAGTGGTGCATATTAATAAACATGGATAAAATTATCATACATTTATCAGTGCAAGAAAAGTAATTCAGTAAAGGAAAAAGAGCATAGCTGAGGGCATGCAAAGAGTGCCCTCCCTGTGGTTTATTTTGGCCATAGCGGGCCAGAAAGGGACCAGAAAGGGACTACAAAGACCATCTATAGCACAGGGCATGTAAAGAGAGCCTACCTGTGTTTATTTTGGGCATAGCGGCCTGACAGGACTACAAAGACCATCTATAGCACAGGGCATGAAAAGGGTGCCCTACTGTGATTATTTTATGTATAGCAGCCTGAAAGGGACTACAGCGACCATATATAACACAGGGCACACAAAGACTGCGCTCCTGTGGTTGTTTTGGAATAGCAGCCACCCAAGGAAATAAACCTTACCCCAAAGAGGGCAAAAAAGTCAGGCTTTCCTAAAATGTGTTGGTCACTGCGTTGGTCATTTTGGGGACAAAGTCATCAGAATGCGGCATTACCTCGACATAACTCTCCTCTAACTGCAAAATGGGTCAAAGGTCAGGCTGTAGTCTCTCCTTACCCAAAAGAGGGCAAAAAAGTCAGGCTTTCCCAAGACATGAAAGACTCTGTTTGTTATTTGGGGGGGGCAAAGTCATCAGAATGCAGCCTTACGTCGACCTAACTGTTTCCTAACCGCAAAGTGGGTCAAAAGTCAGGCCGTAGTCTCTCCTTACCCATAGAGGGCAAAAATGTCAGGCTTTCCTAAGGTACGAAAGACTATGTTGGTTATTTGGGGGGCAAAGTCATCAGAATGACTTTATTATTATTATTACATTATTAGAAGCCTTGATATTAATCATAATAGAGCAACGGGAGGCCAAGGGCTGCAGAACAGGGACAGAAATAAGGAAACCTGCTTCAAAACACTTAAACCGAGTTAAAAAGGCCTATGATGGCCTAAGTGCTAATGCTATGGGACAGAAAGCAGTGCCTCCAGTGGACAAGGCAGGAATAGCAGCCACACAAGGAAATAAACCTTACCCCAGAGGGCAAAAAGTCAGGCTTTCCTAACATATCACAAACTGTGTTGGTCATTTCGGGGCAAAGTCTTCAGAATGCCGCCTTACGTCGACCTAAACTCTTTTCTAACCCCAAAATGGGTCAAAAGTCAGGCGTAGTCTTTCTTACCCAAAAGAGGGCAGAAAAGTCGGCTTTCCCCAGATATGAAGACTATTTTTGTTATTTTCGGGAAAGTCATCAAATGCAGCCTTAGGTTCACCTTACTCTATTCTAACCCCAAAATGGGTCAAACCTAAGGCCCTAGTCTTTCCTTACCCAAAAGGGGCAAAAAGTCCCTAAGGAGGCGGCTGGATGGCGGCAGGAGAGACTGAGTGGGTCCAGCTGATTGGTGATCCTGCCGGGAGCTGGAGGTGAACTGAAGAAAAGGGAGGGGGAGAGAGGAGAGGGTAAAAAAGAACGTGGTTTGGGTGGGGAAAGGGGAAAAAAGACACCAGGAAAGGTTTAATCGCTTTAAACAAATGTAATTAGTTTTACCCCCTTTAATTCAGTCTGTCTGTGGCTTTTACAAAGTTTTCTTTGAAAGTAAACAGGCTTAATTAAAAGCTAAAGCTTTTGGCAATTGCAGGAACCTTCCAGAACCTTCCAGAACAGATTTGCAACATTGTGACACGTGACACGCCTGAGGCAGTTAAAGAGAAAAAAATCGGAGTTTCTGTTTCTTTATTTTCTTGCATTGCACTTGATTTCTGTGTCTTTAAGGGTACAGGGAAGGGATTGGGGGGTGTTTGTGTGCACGTGCAAGAGCTCAGAAGGGCAAACCAGCTAACTCAGGAGTCTACAGACTTAGCAACTTTAAGACCTGTGGACTTCAACTCCCAGAATTCCTCAACCAGCCATGAGGGCTGAGGAATCCTGGGAGTTGAAGTCCACAAGTCTTAAAAGTGCCAAGTTTGAAGACACCTGAACTAGCTGGTAGTGGTGCATATTAATAAACATGGATAAATTCATCATACATTTATCAGTGCAAAGGAAAAGTAATTCAGTAAAGGAACAAAAGAGCATAGCCTGAGGGCATGCAAAGAGTGCCCTCCTGTGGTTATTTTGGCCATAGCGGCCAGCGTGAAAGAAGAAAGACGAAGAAGAGAAAGGGGACTACAAAGACCATTCTATGGCACAGAGCTATGCAAAACGGTGCCTTTCCTGTGGTATTTTGGGCCATAGCGGAGCCCTGACAGGGGAATACCAAAGACATCTTAGAACAGGGCATGAAAAGGGTGCCTACTGGGATTATTTATGTCTAGCAGCAGAAAGGGACTACCAGCGACCAATATAACACAGGGCACGCCAAAGACTGCGTCCTGTGGGATTGTTTTGGAATAGCAGCCACCCAAGGAAATAAACCTTACCCCAAAGAGGGCAAAAAATTCAGGCTTTCCTAACATGTGTTGGTCACTGCGTTGGTCATTCTGGGGACAAAGTCATCAGAATGCGGCATTACCTTGACCTAACTCTCCTCTAACCGCAAAATGGGTCAAAAGTCAGGCCGTAGTCTCTCCTTACCCAAAAGAGGGCAAAAAAGTCAGGCTTTCACAAGACATGAAAGACTGTGTTTGTTATTGTGGGGGCAAAGTCATCAGAATGCAGCCTTACGTCGACCTAACTGTTTCCTAACCGCAAAGTGGGCAAAAGTCAGGCCGTAGTCTCTCCCTACCCATAGAGGCAAAAATGTATAGCTTCTAAGGTATGAACAGACTATGTTGGTTATTGGGGGGGCAAAGTCATCAGAATGACTTTATTATTATTATTACATTATTGTAAGCCTTGATATTAATCATAATAGAGCAACGGGAGGCCCAAGGGCTGCAGAACAGGCACAGAAGAAGGAAACCTGCTTCAAAACACTTAAACCGAGTTAAAAAGGCCTATGATGGCCTAAGTGCTAATGCTACGGGACAGAAAGCAGTGCCCTCCAGTGGACAAGGCAGGAATAGCAGCCACACAAGGAAATAAACCTTACCCCAAAGAGGGCAAAACAGTCAGTCTTTCCTAACATATCACAAACTGTGTTGGTCATTTTGGGGGCAAAGTCATCAGAATTGCAGCCTTACGTCGACTAACTCTTTTCTAACCCAAAATGGGTCAAAAGTCTCGGCCGTAGTCTTCTTACCCAAAAGAGCGGCAGAAAGTCAGGCTTTCCCAAGAATGAAAAGACTATTTTGTTATTTTAGGAGGTAAAGCTCATCAGAATGCAGCCTTATGGTCACCTTTACTCTATTAAACAAAACCCTTCGGGTCAAACCTAAAGGCCCTATTCTCTTCCCTACCCAAAGAGGGCAAAAAAGTACCTAAGGAGGCGGGGGATGCCGGCAGGAGAGACTGATTGGGGTCCAGCTGAATTGGTGCTCCTGCCGGGAGCTGGAGGTGAACTGAAGAAAAGGCGAGGGCGAGATGAGGGAGAGGGTATAAAAGAACGTGGTTTGGGGGGGGAAAGGGGAAAAAAGACACCAGGAAAGGTTTAAACGCTTTAAACAAATGTAATTAGTTTTAACCCCTTTAATTCAGTCTGTCTGTGGCTTTTACAAAGTTTTCTTTGAAAGTAAACAGGCTTAATTAAAAGCTAAAGCTTTTGGCAATTGCCGGAACCTTCCAGAACCTTCCAGAACAGATTTGCAACATTGTGACACGTGACACGCCTGAGGCAGTTAAAGAGAAAAAAAACGGAGTTTCTGTTTCTTTATTTTCTTGCATTGCACTTGATTTCTGTGTCTTTAAGGGTACAGGGAAGGGAGTGGGGGGTGTTTGTGTGCACGTGGGAGAGCTCAGAAGGGCAAACCAGCTAACTCAGGAGTCTCAGACTTAGCAACTTTAGACCATGTGGACTTCAACTCCCAGAATTCCTCAACCAGCCATGAGGGCTGAGGAAATCCGGGGAGTGAAGTTCCCACAAGTCTTAAAAGGCCAGGTTTTGAAGACCCCCTGAACTAGTGGTAGTGTGTGCATATTAATAAACATGGCTATAAAATTCATATACATTTATCAGTTGGGCAAAGGAAAATTAATTCAGTAAAGGAACAAAAGAGCATAGCCGGAGGGCATGCAAAGAGTGCCCTCCTGTGGCTATTTTGGCCATAGCGGCCTGACAGGGACTACAAAGACCATCTATAGCACAGGGCATGTAAAGAGAGCCTACCTGTGGTTATTTTGGGCATAGCGGCCTGACAGGACTACAAAGACCATCTATAGCACAGGGCATGAAAAGGGTGCCCTACTGTGATTATTTTATGTATAGCAGCCTGAAAGGGACTACAGCGACCATATATAACACAGGGCACGCAAAGACCGCGCTCCTGTGGTTGTTTTGGAATAGCAGCCACCCAAGGAAATAAACCTTACCCCAAAGAGGGCAAAAAAGTCAGGATTTCCTAACATGTGTTGGTCACTGCGTTGGTCATTTTGGGACAAAGTCATCAGAATGCGGCTAAACCTCGACCTAACTCTCCTCTAACTGCAAAATGGGTCAAAGTCAGGCCGTAGTCTCTCCTTACCCAAAAGAGGGCAAAAAGTCAGGCTTTTCCCAAGTAAAACTATGTTGTTATTTGGGGGGCAAATCATCATAATGCATGCCTTACGTCGACCTAACTGTTCCTAACGCTCAAAGTGTGTCAAAGTCTGGCCGACATAGAGTGCAAAATGTTCAAGGCTTTGTTAAGGGTATGAAAGACTAGTCGGTTATTTGGGGGGCAAAGTCATCAAATGACTTTATTATTATTATTACATTCATTAGAAGCCTTGATATTATCATAATAGAGCAACGGAGGCCCAAGGGCTGCTCAGAACAGGCACAGAAGAAGGAAACCTGCTTCAAACACTAAACCGAGTTAAAAAGGCCTATGATGGCCTAATTTGCTAATGCTATGGGAAGCAAAGCAGTGCCCTCCAGTGGACAAGGCAAGGAATAGCAGCCACACAAGGAAATAAACCTTACCACAAAGAGGGCAAAACAGTCGCTTTCCTAACATATCACAAAACTGTGTTGGTCATTTTGGGGGCAAAGTCATCAGAATGCAGCCTTACTTACGTCGACCTCAACTACCCTTTTCTAACCCCAAAATGGGTCAAAATCAGGCCGTAGTCTTTCTTAACCCAAAAGAGGGCAGAAAAAGTCAGGCTTTCCCAGATATAAAAGACTATTTTTTTATTTAGGGCAAAGTCATCAGAATGCCAGCCTTAGGGTTCACTTACTCTATTCTAACCCCCAAAAAATGGGTCAAACCTAAGGACCTAGTCTTTCCTACCCAAAAGAGGCAAAAAAGTCCCTAAGGAGGCGGCTGGATGCCGGCAGGAGAGACTGATTGGTCCAGCTGAATTGGTTGCTCCTGCCGGGAGCTGGAGGTGAACTGAAGAAAAGGGTAGGGGGAGAGAGGAGAGGGTAAAAAAGAACGTGGTTTTGGGTGGGGAAAAGGGGAAAAAAGACACCAGGAAAGGTTTAAACGCTTTAAACAAATGTAATTAGTTTTACCCCCTTTAATTCAGTCTGTCTGTGGCTTTTACAAAGTTTTCTTTGAAAGTAAAAAGGCTTAATTAAAAGCTAAAGCTTTTCGCAATTGCCGGAACCTTCCAGAACCTTCCAGAACAGATTTGCAACATTGTGACACGTGACACGCCTGAGGCAGTTAAAGAGAAAAAAAACAGAGTTTCTGTTTCTTTATTTTCTTGCATTGCACTTGATTTCTGTGTCTTTAAGGGTACAGGGAAGGGATTGGGGGGTGTTTGTGTGCACGTGGAAGAGCTCAGAAGGGCAAACCAGCTAACTCAGGAGTCTACAGACTTAGCAACTTTAAGACCTGTGGACTTCAACTCCCAGAATTCCTCAACCAGCCATGAGGGCTGAGGAATCCTGGGAGGTGAAGTCCACAAGTCTTAAAAGTGCCAAGTTTGAAGACCCATGAACTAGCTGGTAGTGGTGCATATTAATAAACATGGATAAATTTATCATACATTTATCAGTGCAAAGGAAAAGTAATTCAGTAAAGGAACAAAAGAGCATAGCATGAGGGCATGCAAAGAGTGCCCTCCTGTGGTTATTTTGGCCATAGCGGCCAGAAAGGGACTACAAAGACCATCTATAGCACAGGGCTTGCAAACGGTGCCTTTCCTGTGGTTATTTTGGCCATAGCGGCCTGACAGGGACTACAAAGACCATCTATAGCACAGGGCATGAAAAGGTGGCCCTACTGTGGTTATTTTATGTATAGCAGCCTGAAAGGACTACAGCACCATATATAACACAGGGCATCAAAGACTGCGCTCCTGTGGTTGTTTTGGAATAGCACCCCAAGGAAATAAACCTTCCCCCAAAGAGGGGCAAAAAGTCAGGCTTTCCTAACATGTGTTTTGTCACTGCGTTGGTCATTTTGGGACAAAGTCATCAGAATGCGGCCTAAACCTCGACCTAACTCTCCTCTAACTGCAAATGGTCAAAGTCGCCGTAGTCTCTCCTTACCCAAAAGAGGCAAAAAGTCAGGCTTTCCCAAGAATGAAGACTATGTTTGTTATTTGGGGGGGCAAAGTCATCAGAATGCAGCCTTACGTCGACCTAACTGTTTCCTAACCGCAAAGTGGGTCAAAAGTCAGCCGTAGTCTCTCCTTAACCATAGAGGCAAAAATGTCAGGCTTTCCTAAGGTATGAAAGACTATGTTGGTTATTTGGGGGGCAAAGTCATCAGAATGACTTTTTTATTATTATTACATTATTAAGAGCCTTGATTTAATCATAATAGAGCAACGGGAGGCCAAGGGCTGCAGAACAGGCACACGCCTAAGAAGTAAACCTGCTTCAAAACACTTAACCGAGTAAAAAGGCCTTGATGGCCCTAAGTTCTAGATGCTATGGGACAGAAAGCAGTGCCCTCCAGTGGAAACAAGGCAGGAATAGCAGCCACACAAGGAAAATAAAACCTTACCCCAAAGAGGGCAAAAAAGTCAGGCTTTCCTAACATATCACAAACTGTGTTGGTCATTTTGGGGGCAAAGTCATCAGAATGCAGCCTTACGTCGACCTAACTCTTTTCTAACCCCAAAATGGGTCAAAAGTCAGGCCGTCGTCTTTCTTTACCCAAAAGAGGGCAGAAAAGTCAGGCTTTCCCAAGATATGAAAGACTATTTTTTTTATTTTAGGGGCAAAGTCATCAGAATGCAGCCTTAGGTTCACCTTACTCTATTCTAACCCCAAAATGGGTCAAACCTAAGGCCCTAGTCTTTCCTTACCCAAAAGAGGGCAAAAAAGTCCCTAAGGAGGCGGCTGGATGCCGGCAGGAGAGACTGATTGGGTCCAGCTGATTGGTGCTCCTGCCGTGAGCTGGAGGTGAACTGAAGAAAAGGGAGGGGGAGAGAGGAGAGGGTAAAAAAGAAAGTGGTTTGGGTGGGGAAAGGGAAAAAAAGACACCAGGAAAGGTTTAATCGCTTTAAACAAATGTAATTAGTTTTACCCCCTTTAATTCAGTATGTCTGTGGCTTTTACAAAGTTTTCTTTGAAAGTAAACAGGCTTAATTAAAAGCTAAAGCTTTTCGGAATTGCCGGAACCTTCCAGAACAGATTTCCAACATTGTGACACGTGACACGCCTGAGGCAGTTAAAGAGAAAAAAAACACTTTCTGTTTCTTTATTTTCTTGCATTGCACTTGATTTCTGTGTCTTTAAGGGTACAGGGAAGGGATTGGGGGGTGTTTGTGTGCACCGTGGAAGAGCTCAGAAGGGCAAACCAGCTAACTCAGGAGCTACAGACTTAGCAACTTAGACCTGTGGACTTCAACTCCCAGAATTCCTCAACCAGCCATGGGGTCTGAGGAATCCTGGAGTTGAAGTCCACAAGTCTTAAAAGTGCCAATTTTGAAGACCCCTGAACTACTGGTAGTGGTGCATATTAATAAACATGGATAAAATTATCATACATTTATCAGTGCAAGAAAAGTAATTCAGTAAAGGAAAAAGAGCATAGCTGAGGGCATGCAAAGAGTGCCCTCCCTGTGGTTTATTTTGGCCATAGCGGGCCAGAAAGGGACCAGAAAGGGACTACAAAGACCATCTATAGCACAGGCATGTAAAAGTGCCTTCCTGTGGTTATTTTGGGGCCATAGCGCCTGACAGGGAACTACAAAGACCATCTATAGAGCACAGGGCATGAAAAGGGTGCCTACTGTGATTATTTAATTATACATCCTGAAAGGGACTACAAGGCGACCATATATAACACAGGGCACGCAAAGACTGCGCTCCTGTGGTATTTTTTTGGAATAGCAGCACCCAATGAATAACCTTACCCCAAAAGGGCAAAAAGTCAGGCTTTCTAAATGTTTGGTCACTGCGTGGTCTTTTGGGACAAAGTCATCAGAATGCGGCATTACCTCGACCTAACTCTTCTCTAACCGCAAAATGGGTCAAAAGTCAGGCCGTAGTCTCTCCTTACACAAAAGAGGGCAAAAAAGTCAGGCTTTCCCAAGATACGAAAGACTATGTTTGTTATTTTGGGGGCAAAGTCATCAGAATGCAGCCTTACGTCGACCTAACTCTTTCCTAACCGCAAAGTGGGTCAAAAGTCAGGCCGTAGTCTCTCCTTACCCAAAGAGGGCAAAAATGTCAGGCTTTCCTAAGGTATGAAAGACTATGTTGGTTATTTGGGGGGCAAAGTCATCAGCAATGACTTTATTATTATTATTACATATTAGAAAGACTTGAATTAATCATAATAGAGACACGGGAGGCCAAGGGCTGCAAGAAACAGGCACAGAAGAAGGAAACCTGCTTCAAAAAACACTTAAAAACCGAGTTTTAAAAAGGCCTATGATGCCTAAGTGCTAATGTAGGGACAGAAGCGTTCCTCCAGTGGAACAAGGCAGGAATAGCAGCCACACAAGGAAATAAACCTTACCCCAAAGAGGGCAAAAAAGTCAGGCTTTCCTAACATATCAAAAACTGTGTTGGTCATTTTGGGGGCAAAGTCATCAGAATGCAGCCTTACATCGACCTAACTCTTTTCTAACCCCAAAATGGGTCAAAAGTCAGGCCGTATTCTTTCTTTACCCAAAAGAGGGCAGAAAAGTCAGGCTTTCCCAAGATATGAAAGACTGTTTTTGTTATTTTAGGGGCAAAGTCATCAGAATGCAGCCTTAGATTCACCTTACTCTATTGTAACCCCAAAATGGGTCAAACCTAAGGCCCTAGTCTTTCCTTACCCAAAAGAGGGCAAAAAAGTCCCTAAGGAGGCGGCTGGATGCCGGCAGGAGAGACTGATTGGGTCCAGCTGATTGGTGCTCCTGCCGGGAGCTGGAGGTGTACTGAAGAAAAAGTAGGGGGAGAGAGGGAGAGGGTAAAAAAGAACGTGGTTTGGGTGGGGAAACGGGAAAAAAGACACCAGGAAAGGTTTAATCGCTTTAACAATGTAATTAGTTTTACCCCCTTTAATTCGTCTGTCTGTGGCTTTTACAAAGTTTTTCTTTGAAAGTAAACAGCTTAATTAAAAGCTAAATCTTGTCGCAATTGCCGGAACCTTCCAGAACAGATTTCCAACATTGTGACACGTGACACGCCTGAGGCGAGTTAAAGATAAAAAAAACAGAGTTTTCTGTTTCTTTATTTTCTTGCATTGCACTTGATTTCTGTGTCTTAAGGGTACAGGGAAGGATTGGGGGTGTTTGTGTGCACGTGGAAGAGCTCAGAAGGGCAAACCAGCTAACTCAGGAGCTACAGACTTAGCAACTTAGACCTGTGGACTTCAACTCCCAGAATTCCTCAACCAGCCATGGGGTCTGAGGAATCCTGGAGTTGAAGTCCACAAGTCTTAAAAGTGCCAATTTTGAAGACCCCTGAACTACTGGTAGTGGTGCATATTAATAAACATGGATAAAATTATCATACATTTATCAGTGCAAGAAAAGTAATTCAGTAAAGGAAAAAGAGCATAGCTGAGGGCATGCAAAGAGTGCCCTCCCTGTGGTTTATTTTGGCCATAGCGGGCCAGAAAGGGACCAGAAAGGGACTACAAAGACCATCTATAGCACAGGCATGTAAAAGTGCCTTCCTGTGGTTATTTTGGGGCCATAGCGCCTGACAGGGAACTACAAAGACCATCTATAGAGCACAGGGCATGAAAAGGGTGCCTACTGTGATTATTTAATTATACATCCTGAAAGGGACTACAAGGCGACCATATATAACACAGGGCACGCAAAGACTGCGCTCCTGTGGTATTTTTTTGGAATAGCAGCACCCAATGAATAACCTTACCCCAAAAGGGCAAAAAGTCAGGCTTTCTAAATGTTTGGTCACTGCGTTGGTCATTTTGGGACAAAGTCATCAGAATGCGGCTAAACCTCGACCTAACTCTCCTCTAACTGCAAAATGGGTCAAAAGTCAGGCCGTAGTCTCTCCTTACGCAAAAGAGGGCAAAAAAGTCAGGCTTTCCCAAGACATGAAAGACTATGTTTGTTATTTGGGGGGGGCAAAGTCATCAGAATGCAGCCTTACGTCGACCTAACTGTTTCCTAACCGCAAAGTGGGTCAAAAGTCAGGCCGTAGTCTCTCCTTACCCATAGAGGGCAAAAATGTCAGGCTTTCCTAAGGTATGAAAGACTATGTTGGTTATTTGGGGGGCAAAGTCATCAGAATGACTTATTATTATTATTACATTATTAGAAGCCTTGATATTAATCATAATAGAGCAACGGGAGGCCCAAGGGCTGCAGAACAGGCACAGAAGAAGGAAACATGCTTCAAAACACTTAAACCGAGTTTAAAAGGCCTATGATGGCCTAAGTGCTAATGCTATGGGACAGAAAGCAGTGCCCTCCAGTGGACAAGGCAGGAATAGCAGCCACACAAGGAAATAAACCTTACCCCAAAGAGGGCAAAACAGTCAGGCTTTCCTAACATATCACAAACTGTGTTGGTCATTTTGGGGGCAAAGTCATCAGAATGCAGCCTTACGTCGACCTAACTCTTTTCTAACCCAAAATGGGTCAAAAGTCAGGCCGTAGTCTTCCTTTACCCAAAAGAGGGCAGAAAAGTCAGGCTTTCCCAAGATATGAAAGACTATTTTTGTTATTTTAGGGGTAAAGTCATCAGAATGCAGCCTTAGGTTCACATTACTCTATTCTAACCCCAAAATGGGTCAAACCTAAGGCCCTATTCTTTCCTTACCCAAAAGAGGGCAAAAAAGTCCCTAAGGAGGCGGCTGGATGCCGGCAGGAGAGACTGATTGGGTCCAGCTGATTGGTGCTCCTGCCGGGAGCTGGAGGTGAACTGAAGAAAAGGGAGGGGGAGAGAGGAGAGGGTAAAAAAGAACGTGGTTTGGGTGGGGAAAGGGGAAAAAAGACACCAGGAAAGGTTTAATCGCTTTAAACAAATGTAATTAGTTTTACCCCCTTTAATTCAGTCTGTCTGTGGCTCTTACAAAGTTTTCTTTGAAAGTAAACAGGCTTAATTAAAAGCTAAAGCTTGTCGCAATTGCCGGAACCTTCCAGAACAGATTTCCAAAATTGTGACACGTGACACGCCTGAGGCAGTTAAAGAGAAAAAAAACAGACTTTCTGTTTCTTTATTTTCTTGCATTGCACTTGATTTCTGTGTCTTTAAGGGTACAGGGAAGGGGATTGGGGTGTGTTTGTGTGCACGTTGACGAGCTCAGAAGGGCAAACCAGCTAAATCAGGAGTCTACAGAATTGCAACTTTAAGACCTGTGGACTTCAAACTCCCTAGAAGTCCTCAACCAGCATGCAGGGCTGAGGAATCCTGGGAGTGGAAGTCCATCAAGTCTTAAAAGTGCACAAGTTTGAAGACCCCCTGAAACTAGCTTGGTAGTGGTGCATATTATATAAAACATGATAAATTCATCATACATTTATCAGGCAAAGGGAAAAGTAACTTCAGTAAAGGAACAAAAGAGCATAGCCTGAGGGCATGCAAAGAGTGCCCTCCTGTGGTTATTTTGGCCATAGCGGCCTGACAGGGACTACAAAGACCATCTATAGCACAGGGCATGTAAAGAGAGCCTACCTGTGGTTATTTTGGGCATAGCGGCCTGACAGGACTACAAAGACCATCTATAGCACAGGGCATGAAAAGGGTGCCCTACTGTGCTTATTTTATGTATAGCAGCCTGAAAGGGACTACAGCGACCATATATAACACAGGGCACGCAAAGACTGCGCTCCTGTGGTTGTTTTGGAATAGCAGCCACCCAAGGAAATAAACCTTACCCCAAAGAGGGCAAAAAAGTCAGGCTTTCCTAAAATGTCTTGGTCACTGCGTTGGTCATTTTGGGGACAAAGTCATCAGAATGCGGCATTACCTCGACCTAACTCTCCTCTAACCGCAAAATGGGTCAAAGGTCAGGCCGTAGTCTCTCCTTACCCAAAAGAGGGCAAAAAAGTCAGGCTTTCCCAAGACGTGAAAGACTATGTTTGTTATTTGGGGGGGCAAAGTCATCAGAATGCAGCCTTACGTCGACCTAACTGTTTCCTAACCGCAAAGTGGGTCAAAGGTCAGGGCCGTATCTCTCCTTACCCATAGAGGCAAAAATGTCAGGCTTTCCTAAGGTATGAAAGACTATGTTGGTTATTTGTGGGGCAAAGTCATCAGAATGACTTTATTATTATATTACATTATTAGAAGCCTTGATATTAATCATATAGAGCAACGGGAGGCCCAAGGGCTGCAGAACAGGCAAGAAGAAGGAAACCTGCTTCAAAACACTTAACCGAGTTAAAAGGCCTATGTGGCCTAGGTGCTAATGCTATGGGACAGAAAGCAGTGCCTCCATTGGACAAGGCAGGAATAGCCGCCACACAAGGAAATAAACCTTACCCCAAAGAGGGCAAAAAGTCAGGCTTTCCTAACATATCACAAACTGTGTTGGTCATTTTGGGGGCAAAGTCATCAGAATGCACCTTACTCGACCTTAACTCTTTCTAACCCCAAAATGGGTCAAAGTCAGGCCGTAGTCTTTCTTTACCCAAAAGAGGGCAGAAAAGTCAGGCTTTCCCAAGATATGAAAGACTATTTTTGTTATTTTAGGGGTAACGTCATCAGAATGCAGCCTTAGGTTCACCTTACTCTATTCTAACCCCAAAATGGGTCAAACCTAAGGCCCTATTCCTTCCTTACCCAAAAGAGGGCAAAAAAGTCCCTAAGGAGGCGGCTGGATGCCGGCAGGAGAGACTGATTGGGTCCAGCTGATTGGTGCTCCTGCCATGAGCTGGAGGTGAACTGAAGAAAAGGGAGGGGGAGAGAGGAGAGGGGAAAAAAGAACGTGGTTTGGGTGGGGAAAGGGGAAAAAAGACACCAGGAAAGGTTTAAACGCTTTAAACAAATGTAATTAGTTTTACCCCCTTTAATTCAGTCTGTCTGTGGCTTTTACAAAGTTTCCTTTGAAAGTAAACAGGCTTAATTAAAAGCTAAAGCTTTTGGCAATTGCCGGAACCTTCCAGAACCTTCCAGAACAGATTTGCAACATTGTGACACGTGACACGCCGGAGGCAGTTAAAGAGAAAAAAAAAACAGACTTTCTGTTTCTTAGTTTCTGCATTGCACTGATTTCGTGTCTTTTAAGGGGACAGGGAAGGGATTTGGGGGGTGTTGTGTGCACGTGGAGCAGCTCAGCAAGGGCAAACCAGCTACTCAGGAGTCTACAGACTTAGCAACTTTAAGACCTGTGGACTTCAAACTCCAGAATTCTCAACCAAGCCATGCGGTGAGGAACCTGGAGTTGAAGTCAACAAGTCTTAAAAGTGCCAAGTTTGAAGACCCCTGAACTAGCTGGTAGTGGTGCATATTAATAAACATGGATAAATTTATCATACATTTATCAGTGCAAAGGAAAAGTAATTCAGTAAAGGAAACAAAAGAGCATAGCATGAGGGCATGCAAAGAGTGCCCTCCTGTGGTTATTTTGGCCATAGCGGCCAGAAAGGGACTACAAAGACCATCTATAGCACAGGGCTTGCTAAAACGGTGCCGTCCTGTGGTTATTTTTGGCCATAGCGGCCCATGAAAGCGGACTTACAACGACCATCTATAGCACAGGGCATGAAAATGGTGCCCTACTGTGATTATTTTATGTATAGCAGCCTGAAAGGGACTACAGCGACCATATATAACACAGGGCACGCAAAGACTGCGCTCCTGTGGTTGTTTTGGAATAGCAGCCACCCAAGGAAATAAACCTTACCCCAAAGAGGGCAAAAAAGTCAGGCTTTCCTAACATGTGTTGGTCACTGCGTTGGTCATTTTGGGACAAAATCATCAGAATGCGGCTAAACCTCGACCTAACTCTCCTCTAACTGCAAAATGGGTCAAAAGTCAGGCCGTAGTCTCTCCTTACCCAAAAGAGGGCAAAAAAGTCAGGCTTTCCCAAGACATGAAAGACTATGTTTGTTATTTCGGGGGGCAAAGTCATCAGAATGCAGCATTACGTCGACCTAACTGTTTCCTAACCGCAAAGTGGGTCAAAAGTCAGGCCGTAGTCTCTCCTTACCCATAGAGGGCAAAAATGTCAGGCTTTCCTAAGGTATGAAAGACTATGTTGGTTATTTGGGGGGCAAAGTCATCAGAATGACTTTATTATTATTAGTACATTATTAGAAGCTTGATATTAATCATAATAGAGAAAGGGAGGCCCAAGGGCTGCAGAACAGGCACAGAAGAAGGAAACTGCTTCAAAACACTTAAACCGAGTTAAAAAGGCCTATGATGGCCTAAGTGCTAATGCTATGGGACAGAAAGCAGTGCCCTCCAGTGGACAAGGCAGGAATAGCAGCCACACAAGGAAATAAACCTTACCCCAAAGAGGGCAAAACAGTCAGGCTTTCCTAACATATCACAAACTGTGTTGGTCATTTTGGGGGCAAAGTCATCAGAATGCAGCCTTACGTCGACATAACTCTTTTCTAACCCCAAAATGGGTCAAAAGTCAGGCCGTAGTCTTTCTTTACCCAAAAGAGGGCAGAAAAGTCAAGCTTTCCCAAGATATGAAAGACTGTTTTTGTTATTTTAGGGGTAAAGTCATCAGAATGCAGCCTTAGGTTCACCTTACTCTATTCTAACCCCAAAATGGGTCAAACCTAAGGCCCTATTCTTCTCCCCACCCAAAAGAGGGGCAAAAAGTCCCTAAGGAGGCGGTCCCATGATGGCCGGCAGCGAGAGGACTGATGGGTCCAGATCGATTGGTTGCTCCTGCCGGGAGCTGGAGTGTGAATGAAGAAAAGGTGGAGGGGGGCGGACGGAGAGGAGAGGAGAGGGTAAAAAGAACGTGGTTTGGGTGGGGAAAGGGAAAAAAAGACACCAGGAAAGGTTTAAACGCTTTAAACAAATGTAATTAGTTTTACCCCCTTTAATTCAGTCTGTCTGTGGCTTTTACAAAGTTTTCTTTGAAAGTAAACAGGCTTAATTAAAAGCTAAAGCTTTTGGCAATTGCCGGAACCTTCCAGAACCTTCCAGAACAGATTTGCAACATTGTGACACGTGACACGCCTGAGGCAGTTAAAGAGAAAAAAAACGGAGTTTCTGTTTCTTTATTTTCTTGCATTGCACTTGATTTCTGTGTCTTTAAGGGTACAGGGAAGGGATGGGGGGGGGTTTGTGTGCACGTGGAAGAGCTCAGAAGGGCAAACAAGTAACTCAGGAGTCTACAGACTGCAACTTAAGGACCTGTGGACTTCAACTCCCAGAATGCCTTCAACCAGCCATGAGGGCCTGAGGGAAAATCCTGGGAGTTGAAGTCCACAAGTCTTGAAAAGTGCCACGTTTGGAAAAGACCCCACTGTAACTAGCTAGGTAGTGGTGCATATTAATAAACATGGATAAAATTTCATAATAACACTTATCAGTGCAAGGAAAAGTAAATCAGTAAAGAAACAAAAGAGCATAGCCTTTCAGAGGGCATGCAAGAGTGACCTCCTGTGGTTTATTGGCCATAGCGGCCAGGAAAGGGACTACAAAGGGGGACCTATCTATAGCACAGGGGCTAGTTATTTTTGTTCCACCCCCTTCGCATCTTTCTCTTCCTTTCTCTTGTCCTTCTTGCTCCTCTTGCAAACGGTGCCTTCCTGTGGTTATTTTGGCCATAGCGGCCGGACAGGGACTACAAAGACCATCTATAGCACAGGGCATGAAAAGGGTGCCCTACTGTGATTATTTTATGTATAGCAGCCTGAAAGGGACTACAGCGACCATATATAACACAGGGCACACAAAGACTGCGCTCCTGTGGTTGTTTTGGAATAGCAGCCACCCAAGGAAATAAACCTTACCCCAAAGAGGGCAAAAAAGTCAGGCTTTCCTAACATGTGTTGGTCACTGCGTTGGTCATTTTGGGACAAAGTCATCAGAATGCGGCTAAACCTCGACCTAACTCTCCTCTAACTGCAAAATGGTTCAAAAGTCAGGCCGTAGTCTCTCCTTACCCAAAAGAGGGCAAAAAAGTCAGGCTTTCCCAAGACATGAAAGACTATGTTTGTTATTTGGGGGGGCAAAGTCATCAGAATGCAGCCTTACGTCGACCTAACTGTTTCCTAACCGCAAAGTGGGTCAAAAATCAGGACGTAGTCTCTCCTTACCCATAGAGGGCAAAAATGTCAGGCTTTCCTAAGGTATGAAAGACTATGTTGGTTATTTTGGGGGGCAAAGTCATCAGAATGACTTTATTATTATTTATACTTATTAGAAGCCTGATATTAATCATAATAGAGCAACGGGAGGCCCAGGGCTGCAGAACAGGCACAGAGAAGGAAACCTGCTTACAAAACACTTAAACCTGAGTTAAAAAGGCCTATGATGGCCTAAGTTCTAATGCTATGGGACGAAAGCAGTGCCCTCCAGTGGACAAGGCAGGAATAGCAGCCACACAAGGAATAACCTTACCCCAAAGAGGGCAAACAGTCAGGCTTTCTAACATATACAAACTGTGTTGGTCATTTTTGGGGCAAGTCATCAGAATGCAGCCTTACGTCGACCTAACTCTTTTCTAACCCCAAAATGGGTCAAAGTCAGGCCGTATTCTTTCTTACCCAAAGAGGCAGAAAAGTCAGGCTTTCCCAAGATATGAAAGACTATTTTGTTATTTTAGGGGCAAAGTCATCAGTAATGCAGCCTTAGGTTCACCTACTCCTATTCTAAACCCGAATGGGTCAAACCTAAGGCCTAGTCTTTCCTTACCCAAAGAGGGCAAAAAAGTCCCTAAGAGGCGGCTGGATCCGGCAGGAGAGACTGATTGGGTCCAGCTGATTGGTGCTCCTGCCGGGAGCTGAGGTGAACTGAGAAAAGGGAGGGGGAGAGAGGAGAGGGTATAAAGAACGTGGTTTGGGTGGGGAAAGGGGAAAAAGACACCATGAAGGTTTAATCGCTTTAAACAAATGTAATTAGTTTACCCCTTTAATTCAGTCTGTCTGGGCTTTTACAAAGTTTTCTTTGAAAGTAACAGGCTTAATTAAAGCTAAAGCTTTTCGCAATTGCCGAACCTCAGAACCTTCCAGAACAGATTTGCAACATTGTGACACTGACACGCCTGAGGCAGTTTAAAGAGAAAAAAACGGAGTTTCTGTTTCTTTATTTTCTCATTGCACTTGATTTCTGTGTCTTTAAGGGTACAGGGAAGGGATTGGGGGGTGTTTGTGTGCACGTGGAAGAGCTCAGAAAGGCAAACCAGCTAACTCAGGAGTCTACAGACTTAGCAACTTTAAGACCTGTGGACTTCAACTCCCAGAATTCCTCAACCAGCCATGAGGGCGGAGGAATCCTGGGAGTTGAAGTCCACAAGTCTTAAAAGTGCCAAGTTTGAAGACCCCTGAACTAGCTGGTAATGGTGCATATTAATAAACATGGATAAATTTATCATACATTTATCAGTGCAAAGGAAAAGTAATTCAGTAAAGGAACAAAAGAGCATAGCATGAGGGCATGCAACGAGTGCCCTCCTGTGGTTATTTTGGCCATAGCGGCCATAAAGGGACTACAAAGACCATCTATAGCACAGGGCTTGCAAACGGTGCCTTCCTGTGGTTATTTTGGCCATAGCGGCCTGACAGGGACTACAAAGACCATCTATAGCACAGGGCATGAAAAGGGTGCCCTACTGTGATTATTTTATGTATAGCAGTCTGAAAGGGACTACAGCGACCATATATAACACAGGGCACGCAAAGACTGCGCTCCTGTGGTTGTTTTGGAATAGCAGCCACCCAAGGAAATAAACCTTACCCCAAAGAGGGCAAAAACGTCAGGCTTTCCTAACATGTGTTGGTCACTGCGTTGGTCATTTTGGGACAAAGTCATCAGAATGCGGCTAAACCTCGACCTAACTCTCCTCTAACTGCAAAATGGGTCAAAAGTCAGGCCGTAGTCTCTCCTTACCCAAAAGAGGGCAAAAAAGTCAGGCTTTCCCAAGACATGAAAGACTATGTTTGTTATTTGGGGGGGCAAAGTCATCAGAATGCAGCCTTACGTCGACCTAACTGTTTCCTAACCGCAAAGTGGGTCAAAAGTCAGGCCGTAGTCTCTCCTTACCCATAGAGGGCAAAACTGTCAGGCTTTCCTAAGGTATGAAAGACTATGTTGGTTATTTGGGGGGCAAAGTCATCAGAATGACTTTATTATTATTATTACATTATTAGAAGCCTTGATATTAATCATTATAGAGCAACGGGAGGCCCAAGGGCTGCAGAACAGGCACAGAAGAAGGCAACCTGCACAAACCACTTAAACGAGTTTTAAATAAGGCTATGATGGCCTAAGTGGTAATGGATGGGGACAGAATAGCAGTGCCCCAGTGGACAAGGCAGGAATAGCAGCCACACAAGGAAATAAACCCTTACACCAAAGGGGCAAAACAGTCAGTCTTCCTGAACATATCACAAACTGGTTGGTCATTTTGGGGGCAAAAAGTCATTCAGAATGCAGCCTTACGTCGAACTAAACTCTTTCAACCCAAAATGGGTCAAAAGACAGGCGTAGTCTTTCTTGACCCAAAAGAGGCAGAAAAGTCAGGCTTTCCCAAGATATGAAAGACTATTTTTGTTATTTTAGGGGTAAAGTCATCAGAATGCAGCCTTAGGTTCACCTTACTCTATTCTAACCCCAAAATGGGGCAAACCTAAGGCCCTATTCCTTCCTTACCCAAAAGAGGGCAAAAAAGTCCCTAAGGAGGCGGCTGGATGCCGGCAGGAGAGACTGATTGGGTCCAGCTGGTTGGTGCTCCTGCCGGGAGCTGGAGGTGAACTGAAGAAAAGGGAGGGGGAGAGAGGAGAGGGTAAAAAAGAACGTGGTTTGGGTGGGGAAAGGGGAAAAAAGACACCAGGAAAGGTTTAATCGCTTTAAACAAATATAATTAGTTTTACCCCCTTTAATTCAGTCTGTCTGTGGCTTTTACAAAGTTTTCTTTGAAAGTAAACAGGCTTAATTAAAAGCTAAAGCTTTTTGCAATTGCTGGAACCTTCCAGAACAGATTTCCAACATTGTGACACGTGACACGCCTGAGTCAGTTAAAGAAAAAAAAAACAGACTTTCTGTTTCTTTATTTTCTTGCATTGCACTTGATTTCTGTGTCTTTAAGGGTACAGGGAAGGGATTGGGGGGTGTTTGTGTGCACGTGGAAGAGCCATAATGGGCAAACCAGCTAACTCAGGGTCTACAACTTAAGCAACTTTAAGACCTTGGAATTCAACTCCAGAAATTCCGCAACAGCCATGAGGGCTTGAGGAATTCTGGGAGTTGAAGTCCACGTCTAAAGTGCCAAGTTTTGAAGCCCCTTGAACTATCTGGTAGTGGTTCATATTATAACATGGATAAATTCATCATACATGTATCAGTGCAAAGGAAAATTACTTCAGTAAAGGAACAAAAGAGCATAGCCCTGAGGCATGCAAAGAGTGCCTCCTGTGGTTATTTTTGGGGCCATAGCGGCCAGAAAGGGACTACAAAGACCATCTATAGCACAGGGCTTGCAAACGGTGCCTTCCTGTGGTTATTTTGGCCATAGCAGCCTGACAGGGACTACAAAGACCATCTATAGCACAGGGCATGAAAAGGGTGCCCTACTGTGGTTATTTTATGTATAGCAGCCTGAAAGGGACTACAGCGACCATATATAACACAGGGCACGCAAAGACTGCGCTCCTGTGTTTGTTTTGGAATAGCAGCCACCCAAGGAAATAAACCTTACCCCAAAGAGGGCAAAAAATTCAGGCTTTCCTAAAATGTGTTGGTCACTGCGTTGGTCATTTTGGGGACAAAGTCATCAGAATGCGGCATTACCTCGACCTAACTCTCCTCTAACCGCAAAATGGGTCAAAAGTCAGGCCGTAGTCTCTCCTTACCCAAAAGAGGGCAAAAAAGTCAGGCTTTCCCAAGACATGAAAGACTATGTTTGTTATTTGGGGGGGCAAAGTCATCAGAATGCAGCCTTACGTCGACCTAACTGTTTCCTAACCGCAAAGTGGGTCAAAAGTCAGGCCGTAGTCTCTCCTTACCCATAGAGGGCAAAAATGTCAGGCTTTCCTAAGGTATGAAAGACTATGTTGGTTATTTGGGGGGCAAAGTCATCAGAATGACTTTATTATTATTATTACATTATTAGAAGCCTTGATATTAATCATAATAGAGCAACGGGAGGCCCAAGAGCTGCAGAACAGGCACAGAAGAAGGAAA
Source organism: Azemiops feae (assembly GCA_023970755.1). Lineage (NCBI taxonomy): Eukaryota > Metazoa > Chordata > Lepidosauria > Squamata > Viperidae > Azemiops > Azemiops feae. The sequence continues at coordinate 48,026 of JALGBA010003689.1, forward strand.
CCTGCTTCAAAACACTTAAACCGAGTTAAAAAGGCCTATGATGGCCTAAGTGCTAATGCTATGGGACAGAAAGCAGTGCCCTCCAGTGGACAAGGCAGGAATAGCAGCCACACAAGGAAATAAACCTTACCCCAAAGAGGGCAAAAAAGTCAGGCTTTCCTAACATATCACAAACTGTGTTGGTCATTTTGGGGGCAAAGTCATCAGAATGCAGCCTTACGTCGACCTAACTCTTTTCTAACCCCAAAATGGGTCAAAAGTCAGGCCGTAGTCTTTCTTTACCCAAAAGAGGGCAGAAAAGTCAGGCTTTCCCAAGATATGAAAGACTATTTTTGTTATTTTAGGGGTAAAGTCATCAGAATGCAGCCTTAGGTTCACCTTACTCTATTCTAACCCCAAAATGGGTCAAACCTAAGGCCCTATTCCTTCCTTACCCAAAAGAGGGCAAAAAAGTCCCTAAGGAGGCGGCTGGATGCCGGCAGGAGAGACTGATTGGGTCCAGCTGATTGGTGCTCCTGCCGGGAGCTGGAGGTGAACTGAAGAAAAGGGAGGGGGAGAGAGGAGAGGGTAAAAAAGAACGTGGTTTGGGTGGGGAAAGGGGAAAAAAGACACCAGGAAAGGTTTAATCGCTTTAAACAAATGTAATTAGTTTTACCCCCTTTAATTCAGTCTGTCTGTGGCTTTTACAAAGTTTTCTTTGAAAGTAAACAGGCTTAATTAAAAGCTAAAGCTTGTCGCAATTGCCGGAACCTTCCAGAACAGATTTCCAACATTGTGACACGTGACACGCCTGAGGCAGTTAAAGAGAAAAAAAACAGACTTTCTGTTTCTTTATTTTCTTGCATTGCACTTGATTTCTGTGTCTTTAAGGGTACAGGGAAGGGATTGGGGGGTGTTTGTGTGCACGTGGAAGAGCTCAGAAGGGCAAACCAGCTAACTCAGGAGTCTACAGACTTAGCAACTTTAAGACCTGTGGACTTCAACTCCCAGAATTCCTCAACCAGCCATGAGGGCTGAGGAATCCTGGGAGTTGAAGTCCACAAGTCTTAAAAGTGACAAGTTTCAAGACCCCTGAACTAGCTGGTAGTGGTGCATATTAATAAACATGGATAAATTTATCATACATTTATCAGTGCAAAGGAAAAGTAATTCAGTAAAGGAACAAAAGAGCATAGCCTGAGGGCATGCAAAGAGTGCCCTCCTGTGGTTATTTTGTCCATAGCGGCCATAAAGGGACTACAAAGACCATCTATACACAGGGATTTGCAAACGGTGCCTTCCTGTGGTTATTTGGGCCATAGCGGCCTGACAGGGACTACAAAGACCATCTATAGCACAGGGCATGAAAAGGGTGCCCTACTGTGGTTATTTTATGTATAGCAGCCTGAAAGGGACTACAGCGACCATATATAACACAGGGCATGCAAAGACTGCGCTCCTGTGGTTGTTTTGGAATAGCAGCCACCCAAGGAAATAAACCTTACCCCAAAGAGGGCAAAAAAGTCAGGCTTTCCTAACATGTGTTGGTCACTGCGTTGGTCATTTTGGGACAAAGTCATCAGAATGCGGCTAAACCTCGACCTAACTCTCCTCTAACTGCAAAATGGGTCAAAAGTCAGGCCGTATTCTCTCCTTACCCAAAAGAGGCAAAAAGTCAGGCTTTCCCCAAGCATGAAAGACTAATGTTTATTTGGGGGGGCAAAGTTCCATCCAATGCAGCCTACTTCTCCCTAACTTGTTTCCTAACCGCAAAGTGGGTCAAAAAGTCAGGGCCGTTAGTCTCCTCTCCTTACCCAAGAGGGGCAAATGTCAGTCTTTCCTAAGGTATGAAAGACTATGTTGGTTATTTGGGGGGCAAAGTCATCAGAATGACTTTATTATTATTATTACATTATTAGAAGCCTTGATATTAATCATAATTGAGCAACGGGAGGCCCAAGGGCTGCAGAACAGGCAAAGAAGAAGGAAACCTGCTTCAAAAGACTTAAACCGAGTTAAAAAGGCCTATGATGGCCTAAGTGCTAATGCTATGGGACAGAAAGCAGTGCCCTCCAGTGGACAAGGCAGGAATAGCAGCCACACAAGGAAATAAACCTTACCCCAAAGAGGGCAAAAAAGTCAGGCTTTCCTAACATATCACAAACTGTGTTGGTCATTTTGGGGGCAAAGTCATCAGAATGCAGCCTTACGTCGACCTAACTCTTTTCTAACCCCAAAATGGGTCCAAAGTCAGGCCGTAGTCTTTCTTTACCCAAAGAGGGCAAAAAGTCAGGCTTTTCCAAGATATGAAAGACTATTTTTGTTATTTTAGGGGTAAAGTCATCAGAATGCAGCCTTAGGTTCACCTTACTCTATTCTAACCCCAAAATGGGTCAAACCTAAGGCCCTATTCTTTCCTTACCCAAAACAGGGCAAAAAAGTCCCTAAGGAGGCGGCTGGATGCCGGCAGGAGAGACTGATTGGGTCCAGCTGATTGGTGCTCCTGCCGGGAGCTGGAGGTGAACTGAAGGAAAGGGAGGGGGAGAGAGGAGAGGGTAAAAAAGAACGTGGTTTGGGTGGGGAAAGGGGGAAAAAGACACCAGGAAAGGTTTAATCGCTTTAAACAAATGTAATTAGTTTTACCCCCTTTAATTCAGTCTGTCTGTGGCTTTTACAAAGTTTTCTTTGAAAGTAAACAGGCTTAATTAAAAGCTAAAGCTTGTCGCAATTGCCGGAACCTTCCAGAACAGATTTCCAACATTGTGACACGTGACACGCCTGAGGCAGTTAAAGAGAGAAAAAACAGACTTTCTGTTTCTTTATTTTCTTGCATTGCACTTGATTTCTGTGTCTTTAAGGGTACAGGGAAGGGATTGGGGGGTGTTTGTGTGCACGTGGAAGAGCTCAGAAGGCAAACCAGCTAACTCAGGAGTCTACAGACTTAGCAACTTTAAGACCTGTGGACTTCAAATCCCAGAATTACTCAACCAGCCATGAGGGCTGAGGAATCCTGGGAGTTGAAGTCCACAATTCTTAAAAGTGCCAAGTTTGAAGACCCCTGAACTAGCTGGTAGTGGTGCATATTAATAAACATGGATAAATTTATCATACATTTTATCAGTGCAAAGGAAAGTAATTCAGTAAAGTAACAAAGAGCATACCTGAGCAGGCAAAGAGTGCCCTCCTGTGGTTATTTTGGCCATAGCGCCAGAAAGGACTAATACAAGCCATCTATAGCACAGGCTTGCAACGGTGCCTTCCTGTGGTTCTTTTGGCCCATAGCGGCCTGGACAGGGACTACAAGACCACTCTATGCACAGGGCATGAATAGGGCGTGCAGCCTACTTGTATCGTGATTATTTTAGTATAGCAGCCTGAAAGGGACTACAGCGACCATATATAACACAGGGCACACAAAGACTGCGCTCCTGTGGTTGTTTTGGAATAGCAGCCACCCAAGGAAATAAACCTTACCCCAAAGAGGGCAAAAAAGTCAGGCTTTCCTAACATGTGTTGGTCACTGCATTGGTCATTTTGGGACAAAGTCATCAGAATGCGGCTAAACCTCGACCTAACTCTCCTCTAAACGCAAAATGGGTCAAAAGTCAGGCCGTAGTCTCTCCTTACCCAAAAGAGGGCAAAAAAGTCAGGCTTTCCCAAGACATGAAAGACTATGTTTGTTATTTGGGGGGGCAAAGTCATCAGAATGCAGCCTTACGTCGACCTAACTGTTTCCTAACCGCAAAGTGGGTCAAAAGTCAGGCCGTTGTCTCTCCTTACCCATAGAGGGCAAAAATGTCAGGCGTTCCTAAGGTATGAAAGACTATGTTGGTTATTTGGGGGGCAAAGTCATCAGAATGACTTTATTATTATTATTACATTATTAGAAGCCTTGATATGAATCATAATAGAGCAACGGGAGGCCCAAGGGCTGCAGAACAGGCACAGAAGAAGGAAACCTGCTTCAAAACACTTAAACCGAGTTAAAAAGGCCTATGATGGCCTAAGTGCTAATGCTATGGGACAGAAAGCAGTGCCCTCCAGTGGACAAGGCAGGAATAGCAAGACCACACAAGGAAATAAAACCTTACACAAAGGGGCAAAAAAGTCAGGCTTTCCTAACATATCACAAAACTGTGTTGGTCATTTGGTGGCAAAGTCACAGAATGCAGCCTTACGTCGGACCCTAACTCTTTTTTCTAAACCGCAAATGGGTCCAAAGTCAGGCCGTAGTCTCTCATTACCAAAAGAGGGCAAAAAAGTAAGGGCTTTCCCAAAGCATGAAGACTAGGTTTTTATTTGGGGGGCAACAAAGTCATCAGAATGCAGCCTTACGTCGACCTAACTGTTTCCTAACCGCAAAGTGGGTCAAAAGTCAGGCCTTTGTCTCTCCTTACCCATAGAGGGCAAAAATGTCAGGCTTTCCTAAGGTATGAAAGACTATGTTGGTTATTTGGGGGGCAAAGTCATCAGAATGACTTTATTATTATTATTACATTATTAGAAGCCTTGATATTAATCACAATAGAGCAACGGGAGGCCCAAGGGCTGCAGAACAGGCACAGAAGAAGGAAACCTGCTTCAAAACACTTAAACCGAGTTAAAAAGACCTATGATGGCCTAAGTGCTAATGCTATGGGACAGAAAGCAGTGCCCTCCAGTGGACAAGGCAGGAATAGCAGCCACACAAGGAAATAAACCTTACCCCAAAGAGGGCAAAAAAGTCAGGCTTTCCTAACCTATCACAAACTGTGTTGGTCCTTTTGGGGGCAAAGTCATCAGAATGCAGCCTTACGTCGACCTAACTCTTTTCTAACCCCAAAATGGGTCAAATGTCAGGCCGTAGTCTTTCTTTACCCAAAAGAGGGCAGAAAAGTCAGGCTTTCCCAAGATATGAAAGACTATTTTTGTTATTTTAGGGGCAAAGTCATCAGAATGCAGCCTTAGGTTCACCTTACTCTATTCTAACCCCAAAATGGGTCAAACCTAAGGCCCTAGTCTTTCCTTACCAAAAAGAGGGCAAAAAAGTCCCTAAGGAGGTGGCTGGATGCCGGCAGGAGAGACTGATTGGGTCCAGCTGATTGGTGCTCCTGCCGGGAGCTGGAGGAGAACTGAAGATAAGGGAGGGGGAGAGAAGAGAGGGTATAAAAGAACGTGGTTTGGGTGGGGAAAGGGGAAAAAAGACACCAGGAAAGGTTTAATCGCTTTAAAGAAATGTAATTAGTTTTACCCCCTTTAATTCAGTCTGTCTGTGGCTTTTACAAAGTTTTCTTTGAAAGTAAACAGGCTTAATTAAAAGCGAAAGCTTTTCGTAATTGCTGGAACCTTCCAGAACCTTCCAGAACAGATTTGCAACATTGTGACAGGTGACACGCCTGAGGCAGTTAAAGAGAAAAAAAACGGAGTTTCTGTTTCTTTATTTTCTTGCATTGCACTTGATTTCTGTGTCTTTAAGGGTACAGGGAAGGGATTGGAGGGTGTTTGTGTGCACGTGGAAGAGCTCAGAAGGGCAAACCAGCTAACTCAGGAGTCTACAGACTTAGCAACTTTAAGACCTGTGGACTTCAACTCCCAGAATTCCTCAACCAGCCATGAGGGCTGAGGAATCCTGGGAGTTGAAGTCCACAAGTCTTAAAAGTGCCAATTTTGAAGACCCCTGAACTAGCTGGTAGTGGTGCATATTAATAAACATGGATAAATTTATCATACATTTATCAGTGCAAAGGAAAAGTAATTCAGTAAAGGAACAAAAGAGCATAGAATGAGGGCATGCAAAGAGTGCCCTCCTGTGGTTATTTTGGCCATAGGCGGCGCTATAAAGGGACTACAAAGACGCATCTATAGCACCGGGCCTTGGCAAAAACGTGCCTTTCCTTTGGTTATTTTGGCCATAGCGGCCAGAAAGGGACTACAAAGACCATCTATAGCACAGGGCATGAAAAGGGTGCCCTACTGTGGTTATTTTATGTATAGCAGCCTGAAAGGGACTACAGCGACCATATATAACACAGGGCACGCAAAGACTGCGCTCCTGTGGTTGTTTTGGAATAGCAGCCACCCAAGAAAATAAACCTTACCCCAAAGAGGGCAAAAAAATCAGGCTTTCCTAAAATGTGTTGGTCACTGCGTTGGTCATTTTGGGGACAAAGTCATCAGAATGCGGCATTACCTCGACCTAACTCTCCTCTAACCGCAAAATGGGTCAAAAGTCAGGCCGTAGTCTCTCCTTACCCAAAAGAGGGCAAAAAAGTCAGGCTTTCCCAAGACATGAAAGACTATGTTTGTTATTTGGGGGGCAAAGTCATCAGATGACTGCATCCTTACGTCGACCTAACTGTTTCCTAACCGCAAAGTGGGTCAAAGTCGGCCGTAGTCCTCCTTATTACCCCAAGAGGGCAAAAATGTCGTCTTTCTCCTAAGGTATTAAAGACTAGTTGGTATTTTTGGGTGGCAAGCATCATGAATGACTTTATTATTATTATTCATTTATTAGAAGCCTTGATATTAATCATAATAGAGCCGAAGGCCACAGGGTCTGCAGACAGGCCAGGAAAAGGAAACCTGCTTCAACAAAAACACTTAAACCGAGTTAACGGCCTATGATGGCCTAGAGTGCTATGCTTATGGCATAAAGCAGTGCCCGTCCAGTGGACAAGGCAATAATAGCAGTGCCCACACAAGGAAATAAACCTTCACCCCAAAGAGGGCAAAAAAGTCAGCTTTTCCTAACTACCCCACAAACTGTGTTGGTGCCATTTTGGGGGCAAAGCCATCAGAATGCAGCCTTACGTCGACCTAACTCTTTTCTAACCCCAAATTGGGTCAAAAGTCAGGCCGTAGTCTTTCTTTACCCAAAAGAGGGCAGAAAAGTCAGGCTTTCCCAAGATATGAAAGACTATTTTTGTTATTTTAGGGGTAAAGTCATCAGAATGCAGCCTTAGGTTCACCTTACTCTATTCTAACCCCCAAATGGGTCAAACCTAAGGCCCTATTCTTTCCTTACCCAAAAGAGGGCAAAAAAGTCCCTAAGGAGGCGGCTGGATGCCGGCAGGAGAGACTGATTGGGTCCAGCTGATGGGTGCTCCTTGCCGGGAGCTGGAGGTGAACTGATTGAAAAGGGAGGGGGAGAGAGGAGAGGGTATAAAGGAACCTGGTTGGGTGGGGAAAGGGGACAACAAAAGCAACCAGGAAAGGTTTTAAATCGCTTTACACAAATAGTAATTAGTTTTTACGCTGAGCCCCCTTTAATTCAGTCTGTCTTTGGCTTTTACAAGTTTTCTTTGAAGTAAAGAGGCCTTATTAAAAGCTAAAGCTTTTTCGCAATTGCTGGGAAAACCTTCCAAACTTCCAGTAACAGATTTGCACATTGTGACAGGTTAACACTCTGAGGCAGTTAAAGAGAAAAACGGAGTTTCTGTTTCTTTATTTTCTTGCTTGCACTTTTTCTGTGTCTTAAGGGTACGGAAGGGATTGGGGGTGTTTGTGTGCAACGTGGAAAGACGCTCAGAATGGCAAACGCTAACTCAGGAGTCTCAGACTTAGCAACTTTAAGACCTGTGTACTTCAACTCCCAGAATTCCTCAACAGCCATGAGTGGCTGAGAATCCTGGGTTGAAGTCCACAAGTCTTAAAAGTGACAAGTTTGAAGAACCCTGAACTAGCTGGTAGTGGTGAATATTAATAAACATGGATAAATTTATCATACATTTATCAGTGCAAAGGAAAAGTAATTCAGTAAAGGAACAAAAGAGCATAGCATGAGGGCATGCAAAGAGTGCCCTCCTGTGGTTATTTTGGCCATAGCGGCCAGAAAGGGACTACAAAGACCATCTATAGCACAGGGCTTGCAAACGGTGCCTTCCTGTGGTTATTTTGGCCATAGCGGACTGACAGGGACTACAAA
>JALGBA010003690.1:0-25990 GCA_023970755.1 Azemiops feae
CAGAGCTTGCTGGGAACTGCTTGCTGGGAATTGCTACAAAGTGTGAGTTGAAAAGGAGAAGGTGGGAGGACCAAAGTAGCTAAAACCTGCTCATTGGATACTTCATTGCATGTAAACTGCATTTAAACTGCATTTAAACTGCTCAGAGCTTGCTGGGAACTGCTTGCTGGGAATTGCTACAAATTGTGAGTTGAAAAGGAGAAGGTGGGAGGACCAAAGTAGCTAAGGCCTGCTGATTGGATACTTCATTGCATTTAAACTGCATTTAAACTGCTCAGAGGTTGCTGGGAACTGCTTGCTGGGAATTGCTACAAAATGTGAGTTGAAAAGGAGAAGGTGGGAGGACCAAAGTAGCTAAGGCCTGCTGATTGGAACCTTCATTGCATTTAAACTGCTCAGAGCTTGCTGGGAACTGCTTGCTGGGAATTCCTACAAATTGTGAGTTGAAAAGGAGAAGGTGGGAGGACCAAAGTAGCTAAGGCCTGCTGATTGCATACTTCATTGCATTTAAACTGCTCAGAGCTTGCTGGGAACTGCTTGCTGGGAATTGCTACAAATTGTGAGTTGAAAAGGAGAAGGTGGGAGGACCAAAGTAGCTAACGCCTGCTGATTGGATACTTCATTGCATTTAAACTGCATTTAAACTGCTCAGAACTTGCTGGGAACTGCTTGCTGGGAACTGGTACAAATTGTGAGTTGAAAAGGAGAAGGTGGGAGGACCAAAGTAGCTAAGGCCTGCTGATTGGATACTTCATTGCATTTAAACTGCATTTAAACTGCTCAGAGATTGCTGGGAACTGCTTGCTGGGAATTGCTACAGAGTGTGAGTTGAAAAGGAGAAGGTGGGAGGACCAAAGTAGCTAAGGCCTGCTGATTGGATACTTCATTGCATTTAAACTGCTCAGAGCTTGCTGGGAACTGCTTGCTGGGAATTGCTACAAATTGTGAGTTGAAAAGGAGAAGGTGGGAGGACCAAAGTAGCTAAGGCCTGCTGATTGCATACTTCATTGCATTGAAACTGCATTTAAACTGCTCAGAGCTTGCTGGGAACTGCTTGCTGGGAATTGCTACAAATTGTGAGTTGAAAAGGAGAAGGTGGGAGGACCAAAGTAGCTAAAACCTGCTCATTGGATACTTCATTGCATGTAAACTGCATTTAAACTGCATTTAAACTGCTCAGAGCTTGCTGGAAACTGCTTGCTGGGAATTGCTACAAATTGTGAGTTGAAAAGGAGAAGGTGGGATGACCAAAGTAGCTAAGGCCTGCTGATTGGATACTTCATTGCATTTAAACTGCATTTAAACTGCTCAGAGCTTGCTGGGAACTGCTTGCTGGGAATTGCTACAAAGTGTGAGTTGAAAAGGAGAAGGTGGGAGGACCAAAGTAGCTAAGGCCTGCTGATTGGATACTTCATTGCATTTAAACTGCATTTAAACTGCTCAGAGCTTGCTGGGAACTGCTTGAAGGGTAATTGCTACAAATTGTGAGTTGAAAAGGAGAAGGTTGGAGGACCAAAGTAGCTAATGCCTGCTGATTGGATACTTCATTGCATTTAAACTGCATTTAAACTGCATTTAAACCACTCAGAGCTTGCTGGGAACTGCTTGCTGGGAACTGCTACAAATTGTGAGTTGAAAAGGAGAAGGTGGGAGGACCAAAGTAGCTAAGGCCTGCTGATTGGATACTTCATTGCATTTAAACTGCATTTAAACTGCTCAGAGCTTGCTGGGAACTGCTTGCTGGGAATTGCTACAAATTGTGAGTTGAAAAGGAGAAGGTGGGAGGACCAAAGTAGCTAAAACCTGCTCATTGGATACTTCATTGCATGTAAACTGCATTTAAACTGCATTTAAACTGCTCAGAGCTTGCTGGGAACTGCTTGCTGGGAATTGCTACAAATTGTGAGTTGAAAAGGAGAAGGTGGGATGACCAAAGTAGCTAAGGCCTGCTGATTGGATACTTCATTGCATTTAAACTGCATTTAAACTGCTCAGAGCTTGCTGGGAACTGCTTGAAGGGTAATTGCTACAAAGTGTGAGTTGAAAAGGAGAAGGTGGCAAAGGACCAAAGTAACTAAGGCCTGCTGATTGGATACTTCATTGCATTTTAAACTGCATTTAAACTGCTCAGAAGCTTGCTGGGAACTCCTTGAAGGGTAATTGCTACAAATTGTGAGTTAAAAGGAAAGGTTGGAGGAACCAAAGTCCTTAATGCCTGCCTGATTGGATACGTCATTATCATGTAAACTGCATTTCCAACTGCATTTCAACGGTGCTCAGAGCTTGCTGGGACTGCTTGCTGGTAACTGGTAAGCAAATTGTGAGTTGAAAAAGGAGACGGTGGAGGACCAAAGTAGCTAAGGCCTGCTGATTGCATACTCATTGCTTGAAACTGGCAATTTTAAACCCTCTCAGGAGCGTGCTGGGAACGCTTGCGGGACATTGCTACAAATTGTGGTTGAAAATGAGAACGGTGGGAGGACCAAGTAGCTAAGGCCGCTGATTGGATACTTCATATTGCGTTTAACTGCATTTAAACTGCATTTAAACTGCTCAGAGCTTGCTGGGAACTGCTTGCTGGGAATTGCTACAAATTGTGAGTTGAAAAGGAGAAGGTGGGAGGACCAAAGTAGCTAAAACCTGCTCATTGGATGCTTCATTGCATGTAAACTGCATTTAAACTGCATTTAAACTGCTCAGAGCTTGCTGGGAACTGCTTGCTGGGAATTGCTACAAATTGTGAGTTGAAAAGGAGAAGGTGGGAGGACCAAAGTAGCTAAGGCCTGCTGATTGGATACTTCATTGCATTTAAACTGCATTTAAACTGCTCAGAGGTTGCTGGGAACTGCTTGCTGGGAATTGCTACAAAATGTGAGTTGAAAAGGAGAAGGTGGGAGGACCAAAGTAGCTAAGGCCTGCTGATTGGAACCTTCATTGCATTTAAACTGCTCAGAGCTTGCTGGGAACTGCTTGCTGGGAATTGCTACAAAGTGTGAGTTGAAAAGGAGAAGGTGGGAGGACCAAAGTAGCTAAGGCCTGCTGATTGGAAACTTCATTGCATTTAAACTGCTCAGAGCTTGCTGGAAACTGCTTGCTGGGAATTGCTACAAATTGTGAGTTGAAAAGGAGAAGGTGGGAATACCAACGTAGCTAAGTCCTGCTTGATTGGATACTTCATTGCCTTAACTGCATTTAAACTGCTCAGGAGTTGCTGGGTGAACTGCTTGCCTGGAATGCTATACAAATTGTGATTTGAAAGGAGAAGGTGTGAGACCAAAGTAGCTAAGGCCTGCTGATTGGATACTTCATTGCATTTAAACTGCATTTAAACTGCATTTAAACTGCATTTAAACTGCTCAGAGCTTGCTGTGAACTGCTTGCTGGGAATTGCTACAAATTGTGAGTTGAAAAGGAGAAGGTGGGAGGACCAAAGTATCTAAGTCCTGCTGATTGGATACTTCATTGCATTTAAACTGCATTTAAACTGCTCAGAGGTTGCTGGGAACTGGTTGCTGGGAATTGCTACAAAGTGTGAGTTGAAAAGGAGAAGGTGGGAGGACCAAAGTAGCTAAGGCCTGCTGATTGGATACTTCATTGCATTTAAACTGCATTTAAACTGCTCAGAGCTTGCTGGGAACTCCTTGGTGGGAATTGCTACAAATTGTGAGTTGAAAAGGAGAAGGTGGGAGGACCAAAGTAGCTAACGCCTGCTGATTGGATACTTCATTGCATTTAAACTGCATTTAAACTGCTCAGAACTTGCTGGGAACTGCTTGCTGGGAACTGGTACAAATTGTGAGTTGAAAAGGAGAAGGTGGGAGGACCAAAGTAGCTAAGGCCTGCTGATTGGATACTTCATTGCATTTAAACTGCATTTAAACTGCTCAGAGATTGCTGGGAACTGCTTGCTGGGAATTGCTACAAAGTGTGAGTTGAAAAGGAGAAGGTGGGAGGACCAAAGTAGCTAAGGCCTGCTGATTGGATACTTCATTGCATTTAAACTGCTCAGAGGTTGCTGGGAACTGCTTGCTGGGAATTGCTACAAATTGTGAGTTGAAAAGGAGAAGGTGGGAGGACCAAAATAGCTAAGGCCTGCTGATTGGATACTTCATTGCATTGAAACTGCTCAGAGCTTGCTGGGAACTGCTTGCTGGGAATTGCTACAAATTGTGAGTTGAAATGGAGAAGGTGGGATGACCAAAGTAGCTAAGGCCTGCTGATTGGATACTTCATTGCATTTAAACTGCATTTAAACTGCTCAGAGCATGCTGGGAACTCCTTGCTGGAAATTGCTACAAAATGTGAGTTGAAAAGGAGAAGGTGGGAGGACCAAAGTAGCTAAGGCCTGCTGATTGGATACTTCATTGCATTTAAACTGCATTTCAACTGCATTTCAACTGCTCAGAGCTTGCTGGGAACTGCTTGCTGGGAACTGGTACAAATTGTGAGTTGAAAAGGAGAAGGTGGGAGGACCAAAGTAGCTAAGGCCTGCTGATTGCATACTTCATTGCATTGAAACTGCATTTAAACCTCTCAGAGCTTGCTGGGAACTGCTTGCTGGGAATTGCTACAAATTGTGAGTTGAAAAGGAGACGGTGGGAGGACCAAAGTAGCTAAGGCCTGCTGATTGGATACTTCATTGCATTTAAACTGCATTTAAACTGCATTTAAACCACTCAGAGCTTGCTGGGAACTGCTTGCTGGGAACTGCTACAAATTGTGAGTTGAAAAGGAGAAGGTGGGAGGACCAAAGTAGCTAAGGCCTGCTGATTGGATACTTCATTGCATTTAAACTGCATTTAAACTGCTCAGAGCTTGCTGGGAACTGCTTGCTGGGAATTGCTACAAATTGTGAGTTGAAAAGGAGAAGGTGGGAGGACCAAAGTAGCTAAAACCTGCTCATTGGATACTTCATTGCATGTAAACTGCATTTAAACTGCATTTAAACTGCTCAGAGCTTGCTGGGAACTGCTTGCTGGGAATTGCTACAAATTGTGAGTTGAAAAGGAGAATGTGGGAGGACCAAAGTAGCTAAGGCCTGCTGATTGGATACTTCATTGCATTTAAACTGCATTTAAACTGCTCAGAGCTTGGTGGGAAGTGGTTGCTGGGAATTGCTACAAATTGTGAGTTGAAAAGGAGAAGGTGGGAGGACCAAAGTAGCTAAGGCCTGCTGATTGGATACTTCATTGCATTTAAACTGCGCATTTAAACTGCATTTAAACTGCTCAGAGCTTGCTGGGAACTGCTTGCTGGGAATTGCTACAAATTGTGAGGTGAAAAGGAGAAGGTGGGTGGACCAAAGTAGCTAAGGCCTGCTGATTGGATACTTCATTGCATTTAAACTGCATTTAAACTGCTCAGAGCTTGCTGGGAACTCCTTGCTGGGAATTGCTACAAAATGTGAGTTGAAAAGGCGAAGGTGGGAGGACCAAAGTAGCTAAGGCCTGCTGATTGGATACTTCATTGCATTTAAACTGCATTCAAACTGCTCAGAGCTTGCTGGGAACTGCTTGCTGGGAATTGCTACAAATTGTGAGTTGAAAAGGAGAAGGTGGGAGGACCAAAGTAGCTAAGGCCTGCTGATTGGATACTTTATTGCATTTAAACTGCATTTAAACTGCTCAGAGTTTGCTGGGAACTGCTTGCTGGGAACTGGTACAAATTGTGAGTTGAAAAGGAGAAGGTGGGAGGACCAAAGTAGCTAAGGCCTGCTGATTGGATACTTCATTGCATTTAAACTGCATTTAAATTGCTCAGAGCTTGCTGGAAACTCCTTGCTGGGAATTGCTACAATGTGCGAGTTGAAAAGGAGAAGGTGGGAGGACCAAAGTAGCTAAGGCCTGCTGATTGGATACTTCATTGCATTTAAACTGCTCAGAGCTTGCTGGGAACTGCTTGCTGGGAATTGCTACAAAGTGTGAGTTGAAAAGGAGAAGGTGGGAGGACCAAAGTAGCTAAGGCCTGCTGATTGGATACTTCATTGCATTTAAACTGCATTTAAACTGCTCAGAGTTTGCTGGGAACTGCTTGCTGGGAATTGCTACAAATTGTGAGTTGAAAAGGAGAAGGTGGGAGGACCAAAGTAGCTAAGGCCTGCTGATTGGATACTTCATTGCATTTAAACTGCATTTAAACTGCTCAGAGCTTGCTGGGAACTCCTTGCTGGGAATTGCTACAAAATGTGAGTTGAAAAGGAGAAGGTGGGAGGACCAAAGTAGCTAAGGCCTGCTCATTGCATACTTCATTGCATTTAAACTGCATTTAAACTGCATTTCAACTGCTCAGAGCTTGCTGGGAACTGTTTGCTGGGAACTGGTACAAATTGTGAGTTGAAAAGGAGAAGGTGGGAGGACCAAAGTAGCTAAGGCCTGCTGATTGGATACTTCATTGCAATTAAACTGCTCAGAGCTTGCTGGGAACTGCTTGCTGGGAATTGCTACAAAGTGTGAGTTGAAAAGGAGAAGGTGGGAGGACCAAAGTAGCTAAGGCCTGCTGATTGGATACTTCATTGCATTTAAATTGCTCAGAGCTTGCTGGGAACTGCTTGCTGGGAATTGCTACAAATTTTGAGTTGAAAAGGAGAAGGTGGGAGGACCAAAATAGCTAAGGCCTGCTGATTGGATACTTCATTGCATTTAAACTGCTCAGAGTTTGCTCGGAACTGCTTGCTGGGAATTGCTACAAATTGTGAGTTGAAAAGGAGAAGGTGGGATGACCAAAGTAGCTAAGGCCTGCTGATTGGATACTTCATTGCATGTAAACTGCATTTAAACTGCATTTAAACTGCTCAGAGCTTGCTGGGAACTGCTTGATGGGAATTGCTACAAATTGTGAGTTGAAAAGGAGAAGGTCGGTGGACAAATTAGCTACGCCTGCTGATTGGATACTTTTATTGTATTCAAACTGCATTTAAACTGTCAGAGCTTGCTGGGAACCCTTGGTGGAATTGATACCAAATTGTGAGTTGAAAGGGAAGGTGGGAGGACCAAAGTAGCTAAGGCCTGCTGATTGAATCCTTCATTGCATTTGAACTGCATTTAAACTGCTCAGAGCTTGCTGGGAACTCCTTGGTGGGAATTGCTACAAATTGTGAGTTGAAAAGGAGAAGGTGGGAGGACCAAAGTAGCTAAGGCCTGATGATTGGATACTTCATTGCATTTAAATTGCATTTAAACTGCTCAGAGCTTGCTGGGAACTGCTTGCTGGGAACTGGTACAAATTGTGAGTTGAAAAGGAGAAGGTGGGAGGACCAAAGTAGCTAAGACCTGCTGATTGGATACTTCATTACATTTGAACTGCATTTAAACTGCTCAGAGCTTGCTGGGAACTGCTTGCTGGGAATTGCTACAAATTGTGAGTTGAAAAGGAGAAGGTGGGAGGACCAAAGTAGCTAAGGCCTGCTGATTGAATCCTTCATTGCATTTAAACTGCATTTAAATTGCATTTAAACTGCTCAGAGATTGCTGGGAACTGCTTGCTGGGAATTGCTACAAATTGTGAGTTGAAAAGGAGAAGGTGGTAGGACCAAAGTAGCTAAGGCCTGCTGATTGGATACTTCATTGCATTTAAACTGCATTTAAACTGCTCAGAGCTTGCTGGGAACTGGTTGCTGGGAATTGCTACAAGGTGTGAGTTGAAAAGGAGAAGGTGGGATGACCAAAGTAGCTAAGGCCTGCTGATTGGATACTTTATTGCATTTAAATTGCATTTAAACTGCTCAGAGCTTGCTGGGAACTCCTTGGTGGGAATTGCTACAAATTGTGAGTTGAAAAGGAGAAGGTGGGAGGACCAAAGTAGCTAAGGCCTGCTGATTGGATACTTCATTGCATTTAAACTGTATTTAAACTGCATTTAAACTGCTCAGAGCTTGCTGTGAACTGCTTGCTGGGAACTGGTACAAATTGTGAGTTGAAAAGGAGAAGGTGGGAGGACCAAAGTAGCTAAGGCCTGCTGATTGGATACTTCATTGCATTTAAACTGCATTTAAAGTGCTCAGAGCTTGCTGGGAATTGCTACAAATTGTGAGTTGAAAAGGAGAAGGTGGTAGGACCAAAGTAGCTAAGGCCTGCTGATTGGATACTTCATTGCATTTAAACTGCATTTAAACTGCTCAGAGCTTGCTTGGAACTGGTTGCTGGGAATTGCTACAAGGTGTGAGTTGAAAAGGAGAAGGTGGGATGACCAAAGTAGCTAAGGCATGCTGATTGGATACTTTATTGCATTTAAATTGCATTTAAACTGCTCAGAGCTTGCTGGGAACTCCTTGGTGGGAATTGCTACAAATTGTGAGTTGAAAAGGAGAAGGTGGGAGGACCAAAGTAGCTAAGGCCTGCTGATTGGATACTTCATTGCATTTAAACTGCATTTAAACCACTCAGAGCTTGCTGGGAACTGCTTGCTGGGAATTGCTACAAATTGTGAGTTCAAAAGGAGAAGGTGGGAGGACCAAAGTAGATAAGGCCTGCTGATTGGATACTTCATTGCATTTAAACTGCATTTAAACTGCTCAGAGCTTGCTGGGAACTGCTTGCTGGGAATTGCTACAAAGTGTGAGTTGAAAAGGAGAAGGTGGGATGACCAAAGTAGATAAGGCCTGCTGATTGGATACTTTATTGCATTTAAACTGCATTTAAACTGCTCAGAGCTTGCTGGGAACTCCTTGCTGGGAATTGCTACAAATTGTGAGTTCAAAAGGAGAAGGTGGGAGGACCAAAGTAGCTAAGGCCTGCTGATTGGATACTTCATTGCATTTAAACTGCATTTAAACTGCATTTAAACTGCTCAGAGCTTGCAGGGAACTGCTTGCTGGGAACTGGTACAAATTGTGAGTTGAAAAGGAGAAGGTGGGAGGACCAAAGTAGCTAAGGCCTGCTGATTGGATACTTCATTGCATTTAAACTGCATTTAAACTGCTCAGAGCTTGCTGGGAACTGCTTGCTGGGAATTGCTACAAAGTGTGAGTTGAAAAGGAGAAGGTGGGATGACCAAAGTAGCTAAGGCCTGCTGATTGGATACTTCATTGCATTTAAACTGCATTTAAACTGCTCAGAGCTTGCTGGGAACCGCTTGCTGGGAATTGCTACAAAGTGTGAGTTGAAAAGGAGAAGGTGGGAGGACCAAAGTAGCTAAGGCCTGCTGATTGAATCCTTCATTGATTTAAACTGCTCAGAGCTTGCAGGGAACTGCTTGCTGGGAACTGGTACAAATTGTGAGTTGAAAAGGAGAAGGTGGGAGGACCAAAGTAGCTAAGGCCTGCTGATTGGATACTTCATTGCATTTAAACTGCATTTAAACTGCTCAGAGCTTGCTGGGAACTGCTTGCTGGGAATTGCTACAAAGTGTGAGTTGAAAAGGAGAAGGTGGGATGACCAAAGTAGCTAAGGCCTGCTGATTGGATACTTCATTGCATTTAAACTGCATTTAAACTGCTCAGAGCTTGCTGGGAACCGCTTGCTGGGAATTGCTACAAAGTGTGAGTTGAAAAGGAGAAGGTGGGAGGACCAAAGTAGCTAAGGCCTGCTGATTGAATCCTTCATTGCATTTAAACTGCATTTAAATTGCATTTAAACTGCTCAGAGATTGCTGGGAACTGCTTGCTGGGAATTGCTACAAATTGTGAGTTGAAAAGGAGAAGGTGGGAGGACCAAAGTACCTAATGCCTGCTGATTGGATACTTCATTGCATTTAAACTGCATTTAAACTGCATTTAAACTTCTCAGAGTTTGCTCGGAACTGCTTGCTGGGAATTGCTACAAATTGTGAGTTGAAAAGGAGAAGGTGGGATGACCAAAGTAGCTAAGGCCTGCTGATTGGATACTTCATTGCATGTAAACTGCATTTAAACTGCTCAGAGCTTGCTGGGAACTCCTTGGTGGGAATTGCTACAAATTGTGAGTTGAAAAGGAGAAGGTGGGAGGACCAAAGTAGCTAAGGCCTGATGATTGGATACTTCATTGCATTTAAATTGTATTTAAACTGCTCAGAGCTTGCTGGGAACTGCTTGCTGGGAACTGGTACAAATTGTGAGTTGAAAAGGAGAAGGTGGGAGGACCAAAGTAGCTAAGACCTGCTGATTGGATACTTCATTACATTTGAACTGCATTTAAACTGCTCAGAGCTTGCTGGGAACTGCTTGCTGGGAATTGCTACAAATTGTGAGTTGAAAAGGAGAAGGTGGGAGGACCAAAGTAGCTAAGGCCTGCTGATTGAATCCTTCATTGCATTTAAACTGCATTTAAATTGCATTTAAACTGCTCAGAGATTGCTGGGAACTGCTTGCTGGGAATTGCTACAAATTGTGAGTTGAAAAGGAGAAGGTGGGAGGACCAAAGTAGCTGAGGCCTGCTGATTGGATACTTCATTGCATTTAAACTGCATTTAATCTGCATTTAAACTGCTCAGAGCTTGCTGGGAACTGCTTGCTGGGAATTGCTACAAATTGTGAGTTGAAAAGGAGAAGGTGGGAGGACCAAAGTAGCTAAGGCCTGCTGATTGAATCCTTCATTGCATTTAAACTGCATTTAAATTGCATTTAAACTGCTCAGAAATTGCTGGGAACTGCTTGCTGGGAATTGCTACAAATTGTGAGTTGAAAAGGAGAAGGTGGGAGGACCAAAGTAGCTGAGGCCTGCTGATTGGATACTTCATTGCATTTAAACTGCATTTAAACTGCTCAGGCTTGCTGGAACTGCTCTGCTGGGAACTGTACAAATTGTGAGTTGAAAAGGAGAAGGTGGGAGGACCAAAGTAGCTAAGACCTGCTGATTGGATACTTCATTGCATTTGAACTGCATTTAAACTGCTCAGAGCTTGCTGGGAACTGTACAAATTGTGAGTTGAAAAGGAGAAGGTGGGAGGACCAAAGTAGCTAAGACCTGCTGATTGGATACTTCATTGCATTTAAACTGCATTTAAACTGCATTTAAACTGCTCAGAGCTTGCTGGGAACTGCTTGCTGGGAATTGCTACAAATTGTGAGTGGAAAAAAAGAAGGTGGGTGGACCAAAGTAGCTAAAGCCTGCTGATTGGATACTTCATTGCATTTAAACTGCATTTAAACTGCTCAGAGCTTGCTGGGAACTCCTTGGTGGGAATTGCTACAAATTGTGAGTTGAAAGGGAGAAGGTGGGAGGACCAAAGTAGCTAAGGCCTGCTGATTGGATACTTCATTGCATTTAAACTGCATTTAAACTGCTCAGAGCTTGCTGGGAACCTCTTGTGTGGGAATTGCTCTGGACAAATTGTGAGTTGAAAAGGAGAAGGTGGGAGGAACCAACGTAGCGTAAGGCGCTGCTGATTGGATACTTTCATTGCATTTAAACTGCATTTAAACTGCATTTAAACTGCTCAGAGCTTTGCTGTGAACTGCTTTGCTGGGGAACTGGTACAAATGTGAGTTTGAAAAGGAGAGGGGGAAGAGGGAGGACCAAAGTAGCTAAAGGCCTGCTGATTGGATACGTTCATTGCATTTAAACCTGCATTAAATGCTCAGAGCCTTTTGCTGGGGAACGTGCTTCTGGGAAGTTGCTACAAATTGTGAGTTGAAAAGGAGAAGAAGGTGGGAGGTACCAAAAGTAGCTAAGGCCTGGATTGGTACCATGAATTTTAACTGCATTTAAACTGCATTTAAAATGATCAGAGCTTGCTGTGAACTGCTTGCTGGGAACTGGTACAAATTGTGAGTTGAAAAGGAGAAGGTGGGAGGACCAAAGTAGCTAAGGCCTGCTGATTGGATACTTCATTGCATTTAAACTGCATTTAAACTGCTCAGAGCTTGCTGGGAACTGCTTGCTGGGAATTGCTACAAATTGTGAGTTGAAAAGGAGAAGGTGGGAGGACCAAAGTAGCTAAAACCTGCTCATTGGATACTTCATTGCATGTAAACTGCATTTAAACTGCATTTAAACTGCTCAGAGCTTGCTGGGAACTGCTTGCTGGGAATTGCTACAAATTGTGAGTTGAAAAGGAGAAGGTGGGAGGACCAAAGTAGCTAAGGCCTGCAGATTGAATCATTCATTGCATTTAAACTGCATTTAAATTGCATTTAAACTGCTCAGAGATTGCTGGGAACTGCTTGCTGGGAATTGCTACAAATTGTGAGTTGAAAAGGAGAAGGTGGTAGGACCAAAGTAGCTAAGGCCTGCTGATTGGATACTTCATTGCATTTAAACTGCATTTAAACTGCTCAGAGCTTGCTGGGAACTGGTTGCTGGGAATTGCTACAAGGTGTGAGTTGAAAAGGAGAAGGTGGGATGACCAAAGTAGCTAAGGCCTGCTGATTGGATACTTTATTGCATTTAAACTGCATTTAAACTGCTCAGAGCTTGCTGGGAACTCCTTGGTGGGAATTGCTACAAGGTGTGAGTTGAAAAGGAGAAGGTGGGAGGACCAAAGTAGCTAAGACCTGCTGATTGGATACTTCATTGCATTTAAACTGTATTTAAACTGCATTTAAACTGCTCAGAGCTTGCTGTGAACTGCTTGCTGGGAACTGGTACAAATTGTGAGTTGAAAAGGAGAAGGTGGGAGGACCAAAGTAGCTAAGGCCTGCTGATTGGATACTTCATTGCATTTAAACTGCATTTAAACTGCTCAGAGCTTGCTGGGAACTGCTTGCTGGGAATTGCTACAAAGTGTGAGTTGAAAAGGAGAAGGTGGGAGGACCAAAGTAGCTAAAACCTGCTCATTGGATACTTCATTGCATGTAAACTGCATTTAAACTGCATTTAAACTGCTCAGAGCTTGCTGGGAACTGCTTGCTGGGAATTGCTACAAATTGTGAGTTGAAAAGGAGAAGGTGGGATGACCAAAGTAGCTAAGGCCTGCTGATTGGATACTTCATTGCATTTAAACTGCATTTAAACTGCTCAGAGCTTGCTGGGAACTGCTTGCTTGGAATTGCTACAAAGTGTGAGTTGAAAAGGAGAAGGTGGGAGGACCAAAGTAGCTAAGGCCTGCTGATTGGATACTTCATTGCATTTAAACTGCATTTAAACTGCATTTAAACTGCTCAGAGCTTGCTGGGAAATGCTTGATGGGAATTGCTACAAATTGTGAGTTGAAAAGGAGAAGGTGGAGTACCAAAAGTAGCTAAGGCATGATGATGGATACTCATTGCATTAAACTTCATAAAACTGTCAGAGCTTGCTGGGAACGCTTGTGGGAAATGGTAAAAAATGTGAGTGAAAAAGGAGAAGGGGGAGGACCCAAGTAGGCTAAGACCTGCCTGATTGGATACTTCAGTGCATCTTGAATGCCATTTCAACGGACTCCAGAGCTTGCTGGAACGCTTGTGGGAATGCTACAAATTTGAGTGAAAAGGAGAAGGTGGGAGGACCAAAGTAGCTTATGGCCTTGCTCATTGTTGAATCCTTCATGGCATTAAAACTGCATTTAAACTGCATTTAAACTGCTCAGAGGTTGCTGGGAACTGGTTGCTGGGAATTGCTACAAAGTGTGAGTTGAAAAGGAGAAGGTGGGTGGACCAAAGTAGCTAAGGCCTGCTGATTGGAAACTTCATTGCATTTAAACTGCTCAGAGCTTGCTGGGAACTGCTTGCTGGGAATTGCTACAAAATGTGAGTTGAAAAGGAGAAGGTGGGGGAGGACAAAGTAGCTAAGTCCTGTGATTGGATACTTCATGCATTTAAACTGCTCAGAGCTTGCTGGGAACTGCTTGCTGGGAATTGCTACAAATTGTGAGTTGAAAAGGAGAAGGTGGGAGGACCAAAGTAGCTAAGGCCTGCTGATTGGATACTTTATTGCATTTAAACTGCATTTAAACTGCTCAGAGCTTGCTGGGAACTCCTTGGTGGGAATTGCTACAAATTGTGAGTTGAAAAGGAGAAGGTGGGAGGACCAAAGTAGGTAAGGCCTGCTGATTGGATACTTCATTGCATTTAAACTGCATTTAAACTGCATTTAAACTGCTCAGAGCTTGCTGGGAACTGCTTGCTGGGAATTGCTACAAATTGTGAGTTGAAAAGGAGAAGGTGGGAGGACCAAAGTAGCTAAAACCTGCTCATTGGATACTTCATTGCATGTAAACTGCATTTAAACTGCATTTAAACTGCTCAGAGCTTGCTGTGAACTGCTTGCTGGGAACTGGTACAAATTGTGAGTTGAAAAGGAGAAGGTGGGAGGACCAAAGTAGCTAAGGCCTGCTGATTGGATACTTCATTGCATTTAAACTGCATTTAAAGTGCTCAGAGCTTGCTGGGAATTGCTACAAATTGTGAGTTGAAAAGGAGAAGGTGGGAGGACCAAAGTAGCTAAAACCTGCTCATTGGATACTTCATTGCATGTAAACTGCATTTAAACTGCATTTAAACTGCTCAGAGCTTGCTGGGAACTGCTTGCTGGGAATTGCTACAAATTGTGAGTTGGAAAGGAGAAGGTGGGATGACCAAAGTAGCTAAGGCCTGCTGATTGGATACTTCATTGCATGTAAACTGCATTTAAACTGCATTTAAACTGCTCAGAGCTTGCTGGGAACTCCTTGGTGCGAATTGCTACAAATTGTGAGTTGAAAAGGAGAAGGTGGGAGGACCAAAGTAGCTAAGGCCTGCTGATTGGATACTTCATTGCATTTAAACTGCATTGAAATTGCATTAAACTGCTCAGAGGTTGCTGGAATGCTTGCTGGGAATTGCTACAAATTGTGAGGTGAAAGGAGAAGGTGGGAGGACCAAAGTATCTAAGGCCTGCTGATTGGATACTTCATTGCATTTAAACTGCATTTAAACTGCTCAGAGCTTGCTGGGAACTGGTTGCTGGGAATTGCTACAAGGTGTGAGTTGAAAAGGAGAAGGTGGGAGGACCATAGTAGCTAAGGCCTGCTGATTGGATACTTTATTGCATTTAAACTGCATTTAAACTGCTCAGAGCTTGCTGGGAACTCCTTGGTGGGAATTGCTACAAATTGTGAGTTGAAAAGGAGAAGGTGGGAGGACCAAAGTAGCTAAGGCCTGCTGATTGGATACTTCATTGCATTTAAACTGCATTTAAACTGCATTTAAACTGCTCAGAGCTTGCTGTGAACTGCTTGCTGGGAACTGGTACAAATTGTGAGTTGAAAAGGAGAAGGTGGGAGGACCAAAGTAGCTAAGGCCTGCTGATTGGATACTTCATTGCATTTAAACTGCATTTAAAGTGCTCAGAGCTTGCTGGGAACTGCTTGCTGGGAATTGCTACAAATTGTGAGTTGAAAAGGAGAAGGTGGGAGGACCAAAGTAGCTAAAACCTGCTCATTGGATACTTCATTGCATGTAAACTGCATTTAAACTGCATTTAAACTCCTCAGAGCTTGCTGGGAACTGCTTGCTGGGAATTGCTACAAATTGTGAGTTGAAAAGGAGAAGGTGGGAGGACCAAAGTAGCTAAGGCCTGCAGATTGAATCATTCATTGCATTTAAACTGCATTTAAATTGCATTTAAACTGCTCAGAGATTGCTGGGAACTGCTTGCTGGGAATTGCTACAAATTGTGAGTTGAAAAGGAGAAGGTGGTAGGACCAAAGTAGCTAAGGCCTGCTGATTGGATACTTCATTGCATTTAAACTGCATTTAAACTGCTCAGAGCTTGCTGGGAACTGGTTGCTGGATATTGCTACAAGGTGTGAGTTGAAAAGGAGAAGGTGGGATGACCAAAGTAGCTAAGGCCTGCTGATTGGATACTTTATTGCATTTAAATTGCATTTAAACTGCTCAGAGCTTGCTGGGAACTGCTTGGTGGGAATTGCTACAAATTGTGAGTTGAAAAGGAGAAGGTGGGAGGACCAAAGTAGCTAAAACCTGCTCATTGGATACTTCATTGCATGTAAACTGCATTTAAACTGCATTTAAACTGCTCAGAGCTTGCTGGGAACTGCTTGCTGGGAATTGCTACAAATTGTGAGTTGAAAAGGAGAAGGTGGGAGGACCAAAGTAGCTAAGGCCTGCAGATTGAATCATTCATTGCATTTAAACTGCATTTAAATTGCATTTAAACTGCTCAGAGCTTGCTGGGAACTGCTTGCTGGGAATTGCTACAAATTGTGAGTTGAAAAGGAGAAGGTGTATGGCCCATAGTACTAAGGCCTGCTGATTGGATACTTCATTGCATTTAAACATGCTCAGAGGTTGCTGGGAACTGGTACAAATTGTGAGTTGAAAAGGAGAAGGTCGGGAGGACCAAAGTAGCTAAGACCTGCTGATTGGATACTTCATTGCATTTGAACTGCATTTAAACTGCTCAGAGCTTGCTGGGAACTGCTTGCTGGGAATTGCTACAAATTGTGAGTTGAAAAGGAGAAGGTGGGAGGACCAAAGTAGCTAAGGCCTGCTGATTGAATCCTTCATTGCATTTAAACTGTATTTAAATTGCATTTAAACTGCTCAGAGCTTGCTGGGAACTGCTTGCTGGGAATTGCTACAAATTGTGAGTTGAAAAGGAGAAGGTGGGAGGACCAAAGTAGCTAAGGCCTGCTGATTGGATACTTCATTGCATTTGAACTGCATTTAAACTGCTCAGAGCTTGCTGGTAAATGGTTGCTGGGATTTGCTACAAGGTGTGAGTTGAAAAGGAGAAGGTGGGATGACCAAAGTAGCTAAGGCCTGCTGATTGGATACTTTATTGCATTTAAACTGCATTTAAACTGCTCAGAGCTTGCTGGGAACTCCTTGGTGCGAATTGCTACAAATTGTGAGTTGAAAAGGAGAAGGTGGGAGGACCAAAGTAGCTAAGGTCTGCTGATTGGATACTTCATTGCATTTAAACTGCATTTAAACTGCATTTAAACTGCTCAGAGCTTGCTGTGAACTGCTTGCTGGGAACTGGTACAAATTGTGAGTTGAAAAGGAGAAGGTGGGAGGACCAAAGTAGCTAAGACCTGCTGATTGGATACTTCATTGCATTTAAACTGCATTTAAAGTGCTCAGAGCTTGCTGGGAACTGCTTACTGGGAATTGCTACAAATTGTGAGTTGAAAAGGAGAAGGTGGGAGGACCAAAGTAGCTAAGACCTGCTGATTGGATACTTCATTGCATTTAAACTGCATTTAAAGTGCTCAGAGCGTGCTGGGAACAGCTTGCTGGGAATTGCTACAAATTGTGAGTTGAAAAGGAGAAGGTGGGAGGACCAAAGTAGCTAAGGCCTGCTGATTGGATATTTCATTGCATTTAAACTGCATTTAAACTGCTCAGAGGTTGCTGGGAACTGCTTGCTGGGAATTGCTACAAATTGTGAGTTGAAAAGGAGAAGGTGGGAGGACCAAAGTAGCTAAGGCCTGCTGATTGGATACTTCATTGCATTTAAACTGCTCAGAGCTTGCTAGGAACTGCTTGCTGGGAATTGCTACAAGGTGTGAGTTGAAAAGGAGAAGGTGGGATGACCATAGTAGCTAAGGCCTGCTGATTGGATACTTTATTGCATTTAAACTGCATTTAAACTGCTCAGAGCTTGCTGGGAACTGCTTGCTGGGAATTGCTACAAATTGTTAGTTGAAACGGAGAAGGTGGGAGGACCAAAGTAGCTAAAACCTGCTCATTGGATACTTCATTGCATGTAAACTGCATGTAAACTGCATTTAAACTGCTCAGAGCTTGCTGGGAACTGCTTGATGGGAATTGCTACAAATTGTGAGTTGAAAAGGAGAAGGTGGGAGGACCAAAGTAGCTAAGGCCTGCAGATTGAATCATTCATTGCATTTAAACTGCATTTAAATTGCATTTAAACTGCTCAGAGCTTGCTGGGAACTGCTTGCTGGGAATTGCTACAAATTGTGAGTTGAAAAGGAGAAGGTGGGAGGACCAAAGTAGCTAAGGCCTGCTGATTGGATACTTCATTGCATTTAAACTGCTCAGAGCTTGCTGGGAACTGGTACAAATTGTGAGTTGAAAAGGAGAAGGTCGGAGGACCAAAGTAGCTAAGACCTGCTGATTGGATACTTCATTGCATTTGAACTGCATTTAAACTGCATTTATACTGCTCAGAGCTTGCTGGGAACTGCTTGCTGGGAATTGCTACAAATTGTGAGTTGAAAAGGAGAAGGTGGGAGGACCAAAGTAGCTAAGGCCTGCTGATTGGATATTTCATTGCATTTAAACTGCATTTAAACTGCTCAGAGGTTGCTGGGAACTGCTTGCTGGGAATTGCTACAAATTGTGAGTTGAAAAGGAGAAGGTGGGAGGACCAAAGTAGCTAAGGCCTGCTGATTGGATACTTCATTGCATTTAAACTGCTCAGAGCTTGCTAGGAACTGCTTGCTGGGAATTGCTACAAATTGTGAGTTGAAAAGGAGAAGGTGGGAGGACCAAAGTAGCTAAGGCCTGCTGATTGGATACTTTATTGCATTTAAACTGCATTTAAACTGCTCAGAGCTTGCTGGGAACTCCTTGGTGGGAATTGCTACAAATTGTGAGTTGAAAAGGAGAAGGTGGGAGGACCAAAGTAGGTAAGGCCTGCTGTTTGGATACTTTATTGCATTTAAACTGCATTTAAACTGCTCAGAGCTTGCTGGGAACTCCTTGGTGGGAATTGCTACAAATTGTGAGTTGAAAAGGAGAAGGTGGGAGGACCAAAGTAGGTAAGGCCTGCTGATTGGATACTTCATTGCATTTAAACTGCATTTAAACTGCATTTAAACTGCTCAGAGCTTGCTGGGAACTGCTTGCTGGGAATTGCTACAAATTGTGAGTTGAAAAGGAGAAGGTGGGAGGACCAAAGTAGCTAAAACCTGCTCATTGGATACTTCATTGCATGTAAACTCATTTTAAAACTGCATTTAAATGCTCAGAGCTTGCTGGAACTGCTTGCTGTGAATTGCGACAAATTTGTGAGTTGAAAGGAAGAAGGTGGGAGGACCAGTAAGGAAGGCCTGCTGATTGATACTTTCATTGCATTTAACTTCATTACTGCTCAGGTTGCTGGGAACGGGTTGTTTCTGCGGGAATTAACTACAAAGTGTGGAGTTGAAAAGGAGAAGTGGGAGGACCAAAGTATGTAAGGCCTGCTGTTGGATACTTCATTGCCTTTGAACTGCATTTAAACTGCATTTAACTGCTCAGAGCTTGCTGGTAACTGCTTGCTGGGAACTGTTACAAATTGTGAGTTTGAAAAGGAGAAGGTTGGAGGAACCTAAAGTAGTAGGCTGCTGATTGGATAACTTCATTGCTTTGAACTGCATTTCAACTGCCTTTAAACTGCTCATAGCTTGCCTGGGAACTGCTTGCTGGGAATGGTACAAATTGTGAGTTGAAAAGGAGAAGGTGGGAGGACCAAAGTAGCTAAGGCCTGCTGATTGGATACTTTATTGCATTTAAACTGCATTTAAACTGCTCAGAGCTTGCTGGGAACTGCTTGCTGGGAATTGCTACAAAGTGTGAGTTGAAAAGGAGAAGGTGGGAGGACCAAAGTAGCTAAAACCTGCTGATTGGATATTTCATTGCATTTAAACTGCATTTAAACTGCTCAGAGGTTGCTGGGAACTGCTTGCTGGGAATTGCTACAAATTGTGAGTTGAAAAGGAGAAGGTGGGAGGATCAAAGTAGCTAAGGCCTGCTGATTGGATACTTCCTTGCATTTAAACTGCTCAGAGCTTGCTAGGAACTGCTTGCTGGGAATTGCTATAAGGTGTGAGTTGAAAAGGAGAAGGTGGGATGACCATAGTAGCTAAGGCCTGCTGATTGGATACTTTATTGCATTTAAACTGCATTTAAACTGCTCAGAGCTTGCTGGGAACTGCTTGCTGGGAATTGCTACAAATTGTGAGTTGAAAAGGAGAAGGTGGGAGGACCAAAGTAGCTAAAACCTGCTCATTGGATACTTCATTGCATGTAAACTGCATTTAAACTGCATTTAAACTGCTCAGAGCTTGCTGGGAACTGCTTGCTGGGAATTGCTACAAATTGTGAGTTGAAAAGGAGAAGGTGGGAGGACCAAAGTAGCTAAGGCCTGCTGATTGGATACTTCATTGCATTTAAACTTCATTTAAACTGCTCAGAGGTTGCTGGGAACTGGTTGCTGGGAATTACTACAAAGTGTGAGTTGAAAAGGAGAAGGTGGGAGGACCAAAGTAGCTAAGGCCTGCTCATTGGAAACTTCATTGCATTTAAACTGCTCAGAGCTTGCTGGGAACTGCTTGCTGGGAATTGCTACAAATTGTGAGTTGAAAAGGAGAAGGTGGTAGGAACAAAGTAGGTAAGGCCTGCTGATTGGATACTTCATTGCATTTGAACTGCATTTAAACTGCATTTAAACTGCTCAGAGCTTGCTGGGAACTGCTTGCTGGGAACTGGTACAAATTGTGAGTTGAAAAGGAGAAGGTGGGAGGACCAAAGTAGCTAAGGCCTGCTGATTGGATACTTCATTGCATTTAAACTGCATTTAAACTGCTCAGAGCTTGCTGGGAACTGCTTGCTGGGAATTGCTACAAAGTGTGAGTTGAAAAGGAGAAGGTGGGAGGACCAAAGTAGCTAAAACCTGCTGATTGGATATTTCATTGCATTTAAACTGCATTTAAACTGCTCAGAGGTTGCTGGGAACTGCTTGCTGGGAATTGCTACAAATTGTGAGTTGAAAAGGAGAAGGTGGGAGGACCAAAGTAGCTAAGGCCTGCTGATTGGATACTTCATTGCATTTAAACTGCTCAGAGCTTGCTAGGAACTGCTTGCTGGGAATTGCTACAAATTGTGAGTTGAAAAGGAAGAAGGTGGAGGACAAGTAGCTTAAGGAGTGATGGATACTTTATGCATTGAACGCCATTTAAACTGCTCAGAGCTTGCTGGGGAAATCCTTGGTGGGAATGCTACAGAATCGTGAGTTGGAAAGGAGAAGGTGGGAGGACCAAAGTAGGTAAAGGCCTGCTGATTGGATACTTTCATTGCATTTTGCATTTAAACTGCATTTAAACCACTCAGAGCTTGCTGGGAACTGCTTGCTGGGAATTGCTACAAATTGTGAGTTGAAAAGTAGAAGGTGGGAGGACCAAAGTAGATAAGGCCTGCTGATTGGATACTTCATTTCATTTATACTGCATTTAAACTACTCAGAGCTTGCTGGAAACTGCTTGCTGGGAATTGCTACAAATTGTTAGTTGAAAAGGAGAAGGTTGGAGGACTAAAGTAGCTAAAGCCTGCTGATTGCATACTTCATTGCATTTAAACTGTATTTAAAGCACTCAGAGCTTGCTGGGAACTGCTTGCTGGGAATTGCTACAAAATGTGAGTTGAAAAGGAGAAGGTGGGAGGACCAAAGTAGCTAAGGCCTGCTGATTGGATACTTCATTGCATTTAAACTGCTCAGAGCTTGCTAGGAACTGCTTGCTGGGAATTGCTACAAATTGTGAGTTGAAAAGTAGAAGGTGGGAGGACCAAAGTAGCTAAGGCCTGCTGATTGGATACTTTATTGCATTTAAACTGCATTTAAACTGCTCAGAGCTTGCTGGGAACTCCTTGGTGGGAATTGCTACAAATTGTGAGTTGAAAAGGAGAAGGTGGGAGGACCAAAGTAGGTAAGGCCTGCTGTTTGGATACTTTATTGCATTTAAACTGCACTTAAACTGCTCAGAGCTTGCTGGGAACTCCTTGGTGGGAATTGCTACAAATTGTGAGTTGAAAAGGAGAAGGTGGGAGGACCAAAGTAGGTAAGGCCTGCTGATTGGATACTTCATTGCATTTAAACTGCATTTAAACTGCATTTAAACTGCTCAGAGCTTGCTGGGAACTGCTTGCTGGGAATTGCTACAAATTGTGAGTTGAAAAGGAGAAGGTGGGAGGACCAAAGTAGCTAAAACCTGCTCATTGGATACTTCATTGCATGTAAACTGCATTTAAACTGCATTTAAACTGCTCAGAGCTTGCTGGGAACTGGTTGCTGGGAATTGCTACAAATTGTGAGTTGAAAAGGAGAAGGTGGGAGGACCAAAGTAGCTAAGGCCTGCTGATTGGATACTTCATTGCATTTAAACTGCATTTAAACTGCTCAGAGGTTGCTGGGAACTGGTTGCTGGGAATTGCTACAAAGTGTGAGTTGAAAAGGAGAAGGTGGGAGGACCAAAGTAGCTAAGGCCTGCTGATTGGAACCATTCATTGCATTTAAACTGCTCAGAGCTTGCTGGGAACTGCTTGCTGGGAATTGCTACAAATTGTGAGTTGAAAAGGAGAAGGTGGGAGGACCAAAGTAGCTAAGGCCTGCTGATTGAATCCTTCATTGCATTTAAACTGCATTTAAACTGCATTTAAACTGCTCAGAGCTTGCTGGGAACTGCTTGCTGGGAATTGCTACAAATTGTGAGTTGAAAAGGAGAAGGTGGGAGGACCAAAGTAGCTAAGGCCTGCTGATTGGATACTTCATTGCATTTAAACTGCATTTAAACTGCTCAGAGCTTGCTGGGAACTGCTTGCTGGGAACTGGTACAAATTGTGAGTTGAAAAGGAGAAGGTGGGAGGACCAAAGTAGGGAAGGCCTGCTGATTGGATACTTCATTGCATTTAAACTGCATTTAAACTGCATTTAAACTGCTCAGAGCTTGCTGGGAACTGCTTGCTGGGAACTGGTACAAATTCTGAGTTGAAAAGGAGAACGTGGGAGATCCAAAGTAGCTAAGGCCTGCTGATTGGATACTTCATTGCATTTAAACTGCATTTAAACTGCTCAGAGCTTGCTGGGAACTGCTTGCTGGGAATTGCTACAAATTGTGAGTTGAAAAGGAGAAGGTGGGAGGACCAAAGTAGCTAAAACCTGCTCATTGGATACTTCATTGCATGTAAACTGCATTTAAACTGCTCAGAGCTTGCTGGGAACTGCTTGCTGGGAATTGCTACAAAGTGTGAGTTGAAAAGGAGAAGGTGGGAGGACCAAAGTAGCTAAACCCTGCTCATTGGATACTTCATTGCATGTAAACTGCATTTAAACTGCATTTAAACTGCTCAGAGCTTGCTGGGAACTGCTTGCTGGGAATTGCTACAAATTGTGAGTTGAAAAGGAGAAGGTGGGAGGACCAAAGTAGCTAAGGCCTGCTGATTGGAAACTTCATTGCATTTAAACTGCATTTAAACTGCTCAGAGGTTGCTGGGAACTGGTTGCTGGGAATTGCTACAAAGTGTGAGTTGAAAAGGAGAAGGTGGGAGGACCAAAGTAGCTAAGGCCTGCTGATTGGAAACTTCATTGCATTTAAACTGCTCAGAGCTTGCTGGGAACTGCTTGCTGTGAATTGCTACAAATTGTGAGTTGAAAAGGAGAAGGTGGGAGGACCAAAGTAGCTAAGGCCTGCTGATTGAATCCTTCATTGCATTTAAACTGCATTTAAACTGCATTTAAACTGCTCAGAGCTTGCTGGGAACTGCTTGCTGGGAATTGCTACAAATTGTGAGTTGAAAAGGAGAAGTTGGGAGGACCAAAGTAGCTAAGGCCTGCTGATTGGATACTTCATTGCATTTAAACTGCATTTAAACTGCTCAGAGCTTGCTGGGAACTGCTTGCTGGGAACTGGTACAAATTGTGAGTTGAGAAGGAGAAGGTGGGAGGACCAAAGTAGCTAAGGCCTGCTGATTGGATACTTCATTGCATTTAAACTGCATTTAAACTGCTCAGAGCTTGCTGGGAACTCCTTGGTGGGAATTGCTACAAATTGTGAGTTGAAAAGGAGAAGGTGGGAGGACCAAAGTAGGGAAGGCCTGCTGATTGGATACTTCATTGCATTTAAACTGCATTTAAACTGCATTTAAACTGCTCAGAGCTTGCTGGGAACTATTTGCTGGGAACTGGTACAAATTCTGAGTTGAAAAGGAGAAGGTGGGAGGACCAAAGTAGCTAAGGCCTGCTGATTGGAAACTTCATTGCATTTAAACTGCTCAGAGCTTGCTGGGAACTGCTTGCTGGGAATTGCTACAAATTGTGATTGAAAAGGAAGTTGGGAGGACCAAAGTAGCTAAGGCCCTGCTGATTGGATACTTCATTGCATTTAAACTGCTCAGGAGCTTGCTGGGAAACTGCTTGCTGTGAATTGCTACAAATTGTGGTGGAAAAGGAGAATGTGTGAGGACGCAAAGTAGCTATGGCCTCCTGATTGAATTCCTTCATTGCATTTAAACTGCTTTAACTGCATTTTACATAAAACTGCTCAGAGCTTTGCTGGACTGCTTGCTGGAATTGCTACAAATTGTGAGTTGAAAAGGAGAAGTTGGGGAGGACCAAAGTAGCTAGGCCTCTGATTGGATACTTCATTGCATTAAAACTGCATTAAACTGCTCAGATCTCTGGAACTGCTTTGCTGGGAACTGGTACAATTGTTAGTTGAAAAGGAGAAGGTGGGAGTACAAGTAGCTAAGTCTGCTTCTTGTATACTTCATTGCATTTAAACTGCATTTAAACTGCTCAGAGCTTGCTGGGAACTGCTTGCTGGGAATTGCTACAATTTGTGAGTTTAAAAGGAGAAGGTGAGAGGACCAAAGTAGCTAAGGCCTGCTGATTGGAAACTTCATTGCATTTAAACTGCATTTAAAGTGCTCAGAGCTTGCTGGGAACTGCTTGCTGGGAATTGCTACAATTTGTGAGTTTAAAAGGAGAAGGTGAGAGGACCAAAGTAGCTAAGGCCTGCTGATTGGAAACTTCATTGCATTTAAACTGCATTTAAACTGCTCAGAGGTTGCTGGGAACTGGTTGCTGGGAATTGCTACAAAGTGTGAGTTGAAAAGGAGAAGGTGGGAGGACCAAAGTAGCTAAGGCCTGCTGATTGGAAACTTCATTGCATTTAAACTGCTCAGAGCTTGCTGGGAACTGCTTGCTGTGAATTGCTACAAATTGTGAGTTGAAAAGGAGAAGGTGGGAGGACCAAAGTAGCTAAGGCCTGCTGATTGGATACTTCATTGCATTTAAACTGCTCAGAGCTTGCTGGGAACTCCTTGCTGGGAATTCCTACAAATTGTGAGTTGAAAAGGAGAAGGTGGGAGGACCAAAGTAGCTAAGGCCTGCTGATTGAATCCTTCATTGCATTTAAACTGCATTTAAACTGCATTTAAACTGCTCAGAGCTTGCTGGGAACTGCTTGCTGGGAATTGCTACAAATTGTGAGTTGAAAAGGAGAAGTTGGGAGGACCAAAGTAGCTAAGGCCTGCTGATTGGATACTTCATTGCATTTAAACTGCATTTAAACTGCTCAGAGCTTGCTGGGAACTGCTTGCTGGGAACTGGTACAAATTGTGAGTTGAGAAGGAGAAGGTGGGAGGACCAAAGTAGCTAAGGCCTGCTGATTGGATACTTCATTGCATTTAAACTGCATTTAAACTGCTCAGAGCTTGCTGGGAACTCCTTGGTGGGAATTGCTACAAATTGTGAGTTGAAAAGGAGAAGGTGGGAGGACCAAAGTAGGGAAGGCCTGCTGATTGGATACTTCATTGCATTTAAACTGCATTTAAACTGCATTTAAACTGCTCAGAGCTTGCTGGGAACTGCTTGCTGGGAACTGGTACAAATTCTGAGTTGAAAAGGAGAACGTGGGAGAACCAAAGTAGCTAAGTCCTGCTGATTGGATACTTCATTGCATTTAAACTGCATTTAAACTGCTCAGAGCTTGCTGGGAACTGCTTGCTGGGAATTGCTACAAATTGTGAGTTGAAAAGGAGAAGGTGGGAGGACCAAAGTAGCTAAAACCTGCTCATTGGATACTTCATTGCATGTAAACTGCATTTAAACTGCATTTAAACTGCTCAGAGCTTGCTGGGAAGTGGTTGCTGGGAATTGCTACAAATTGTGAGTTGAAAAGGAGAAGGTGGGAGGACCAAAGTAGCTAAGGCCTGCTGATTGGAAACTTCATTCCATTTAAACTGCTCAGAGCTTGCTGGGAACTGCTTGCTGGGAATTGCTACAAATTGTGAGTTGAAAAGGAGAAGGTGGGAGGACCAAAGTAGCTAAGGCCTGCTGATTGGATACTTCATTGCA
Source organism: Azemiops feae (assembly GCA_023970755.1). Taxonomy (NCBI): domain Eukaryota; kingdom Metazoa; phylum Chordata; class Lepidosauria; order Squamata; family Viperidae; genus Azemiops; species Azemiops feae. Next base: position 25,917 of record JALGBA010003690.1, read on the forward strand.
TTTAAACTGCATTTAAACTGCTCAGAGCTTGCTGGGAACTCCTTGCTGGGAATTGCTACAAAATGTGAGTTGAA
>JALGBA010003691.1:0-53692 GCA_023970755.1 Azemiops feae
TGCTACAAATTGTGAGTTGAAAAGGAGAAGGTGGGAGGACCAAAGTAGCTAAGGCCTGCTGATTGGAAACTTCATTGCATTTAAACTGCTCAGAGCTTGCTGGGAACTGCTTGCTGTGAATTGCTACAAATTGTGAGTTGAAAAGGAGAAGGTGGGAGGACCAAAGTAGCTAAGGCCTGCTGATTGGATACTTCATTGCATTTAAACTGCTCAGAGCTTGCTGGGAACTCCTTGCTGGGAATTCCTACAAATTGTGAGTTGAAAAGGAGAAGGTGGGAGGACCAAAGTAGCTAAGGCCTGCTGATTGAATCCTTCATTGCATTTAAACTGCATTTAAACTGCATTTAAACTGCTCAGAGCTTGCTGGGAACTGCTTGCTGGGAATTGCTACAAATTGTGAGTTGAAAAGGAGAAGTTGGGAGGACCAAAGTAGCTAAGGCCTGCTGATTGGATACTTCATTGCATTTAAACTGCATTTAAACTGCTGAGCTTGCTGGGAACTGCTTGCTGGGAACTGGTACAAATTGTGAGTTGAGAAGGAGAAGGTGGGAGGACCAAAGTAGCTAAGGCCTGCTGATTGGATACTTCATTGCATTTAAACTGCATTTAAACTGCTCAGAGCTTGCTGGGAACTCCTTGGTGGGAATTGCTACAAATTGTGAGTTGAAAAGGAGAAGGTGGGAGGACCAAAGTAGGGAAGGCCTGCTGATTGGATACTTCATTGCATTTAAACTGCATTTAAACTGCATTTAAACTGCTCAGAGCTTGCTGGGAACTGCTTGCTGGGAACTGGTACAAATTCTGAGTTGAAAAGGAGAACGTGGGAGAACCAAAGTAGCTAAGTCCTGCTGATTGGATACTTCATTGCATTTAAACTGCATTTAAACTGCTCAGAGCTTGCTGGGAACTGCTTGCTGGGAATTGCTACAAATTGTGAGTTGAAAAGGAGAAGGTGGGAGGACCAAAGTAGCTAAAACCTGCTCATTGGATACTTCATTGCATGTAAACTGCATTTAAACTGCATTTAAACTGCTCAGAGCTTGCTGGGAACTGCTTGCTGGGAATTGCTACAAATTGTGAGTTGAAAAGGAGAATGTGGGAGGACCAAAGTAGCTAAGGCCTGCTGATTGGATACTTCATTGCATTTAAACTGCATTTAAACTGCTCAGAGGTTGCTGGGAACTGCTTGCTGGGAATTGCTACAAAATGTGAGTTGAAAAGGAGAAGGTGGGAGGACCAAAGTAGCTAAGGCCTGCTGATTGGAACCTTCATTGCATTTAAACTGCTCAGAGCTTGCTGGGAACTGCTTGCTGGGAATTCCTACAAATTGTGAGTTGAAAAGGAGAAGGTGGGAGGACCAAAGTAGCTAAGGCCTGCTGATTGCATACTTCATTGCATTTAAACTGCTCAGAGCTTGCTGGGAACTGCTTGCTGGGAATTGCTACAAATTGTGAGTTGAAAAGGAGAATGTGGGAGGACCAAAGTAGCTAAGGCCTGCTGATTGGATACTTCATTGCATTTAAACTGCTCAGAGCTTGCTGGGAACTCCTTGGTGGGAATTGCTACAAATTGTGAGTTGAAAAGGAGAAGGTGGGAGGACCAAAGTAGCTAATGCCTGCTGATTGAATCCTTCATTGCATTTAAACTGCATTTAAACTGCATTTAAACTGCTCAGAGCTTGCTGGGAACTGCTTGCTGGGAATTGCTACAAATTGTGAGTTGAAAAGGAGAAGTTGGGAGGACCAAAGTAGCTAAGGCCTGCTGATTGGATACTTCATTGCATTTAAACTGCATTTAAACTGCTCAGAGGTTGCTGGGAACTGCTTGCTGGGAATTGCTACAAAATGTGAGTTGAAACGGAGACACGTGGGAGACCAAGTAGCTAAGGGCCTGCTGATTAGGATACTTCATGCATTTAAACTGCATTTAAACTGCTCAGAGCTTGATGGGAACTGCTTGCTGGGAATTGCTACAAATTGTGAGTTGAAAAGGAGAATGTGGGAGGACCAAAGTAGCTAAGGCCGGCTGATTGGATACTTCATTGCATTTAAACTGCATTTAAACTGCATTTAAACTGCTCAGAGCTTGCTGGGAACTGCTTGCTGGGAATTGCTACAAATTGTGAGTTGAAAAGGAGAAGGTTGGAGGACCAAAGTAGCTAATGCCTGCTGATTGGATACTTCATTGCATTTAAACTGCTCAGAGCTTGGCTGGGAAAAGCATTGCTGTGCATTGCTACAAATTGTGAGTTGAAAAGGAGAAGGTGGAGGCCAAAGTAGCTAAGGCCTGCTCATTGGAACTTCATTGCATTGTAAAACTGCATTTAAACTGCATTTAAAACTGATCGAGCTTGCTGGGAACTGCTTGCTGGGAACTGGTACAAATTGTGAGTTGAAAAGGAGAAGGTGGGAGGACCAAAGTAGCTAAGGCCTGCTCATTGCATACTTCATTGCATTTAAACTGCATTTAAACCTCTCAGAGCTTGCTGGGAACTGTTTGCTGGGAATTGCTACAAAATGTGAGTTGAAAAGCAGAAGGTGGGAGGACCAAAGTAGCTAAGGCCTGCTGATTGGATACTTCATTGCATTTAAACTGATCAGAGCTGCTGGGAACTGCTCTGCTGTGAATTGCTACAAAGTGTGAGTTGAAAAGGAGAAGGTGGGAGGACCAAAGTAGCTAAGGCATGCTGATTGGTAAATTCATTGCATTTAAACTGCTCAGAGCTTGCTGGGAACTGCTTGCTGTGAATTGCTACAAATTGTGAGTTGAAAAGGAGAAGGTGGGAGGACCAAAGTAGCTAAGGCCTGCTGATTGAATCCTTCATTGCATTTAAACTGCATTTAAACTGCATTTAAACTGCTCAGAGCTTGCTGGGAACTGCTTGCTGGGAATTGCTATAAATTGTGAGTTGAAAAGGAGAAGTTGGGAGGACCAAAGTAGCTAAGGCCTGCTGATTGAATCCTTCATTGCATTTAAACTGCATTTAAACTGCATTTAAACTGCTCAGAGCTTGCTGGGAACTGCTTGCTGGGAACTGGTACAAATTGTGAGTTGAAAAGGAGACGGTGGGAGGACCAAAGTAGCTAAGGCCTGCTGATTGGATACTTCATTGCATTTAAACTGCATTTAAACTGCTCAGAGGTTGCTGGGAACTGCTTGCTGGGAATTGCTACAAAGTGTGAGTTGAAAAGGAGAAGGTGGGAGGACCAAAGTAGCTAAGGCCTGCTGATTGGATACTTCATTGCATTTAAACTGCTCAGAGCTTCCTGGGAACTGCTTGCTGGAAATTGCTACAAGTTGAAAAGGAGAAGGTGGGAGGACCAAAGTAGCTATGGCCTGCTGATTGAATCCTTCATTGCATTTAAACTGCATTTAAACTGCATTTAAACTGCTCAGAGCTTGCTGGGAACTGCTTGCTGGGAATTGCTACAAATTGTGAGTTGAAAAGGAGAAGTTGGGAGGACCAAAGTAGCTAAGGCCTGCTGATTGGATACTTCATTGCATTTAAACTGCATTTAAACTGCTCAGATCTTGCTGGGAACTGCTTGAAGGGTAATTGCTACAAATTGTGAGTTGAAAAGGAGAAGGTGGGAGGACCAAAGTAGCTAATGCCTGCTGATTGGATACTTCATTGCATTTAAACTGCATTTCAACTGCATTTAAACTGCTCAGAGCTTGCTGGGAACTGCTTGCTGGGAACTGGTACAAATTGTGAGTTGAAAAGGAGAAGGTGGGAGGACCAAAGTAGCTAAGGCCTGCTGATTGCATATTTCATTGCATTGAAACTGCATTTAAACCTCTCAGAGCGTGCTGGGAACTGCTTGCTGGGAATTGCTACAAATTGTGAGTTGAAAAGGAGAAGGTGGGAGGACCAAAGTAGCTAAGGCCTGCTGATTGGATACTTCATTGCATTTAAACTGCATTTAAACTGCTCAGAGGGTGCTGGGAACTGGTTGCTGGGAATTGCTACAAAGTGTGTGAGTTGAAAAGGAGAAGGTGGGAGGACCAAAGTAGCTAAGGCCTGCTGATTGGAAACTTCATTGCATTTAAACTGCTCAGAGCTTGCTGGGAACTGCTTGCTGTGAATTGCTACAAATTGTGAGTTGAAAAGGAGAAGGTGGGAGGACCAAAGTAGCTAAGGCCTGCTGATTGGATACTTCATTGCATTTAAACTGCTCAGAGCTTGCTGGGAACTCCTTGGTGGGAATTGCTACAAATTGTGAGTTGAAAAGGAGAAGGTGGGAGGACCAAAGTAGCTAAGGCCTGCTGATTGAATCCTTCATTGCATTTAAACTGCATTTAAACTGCATTTAAACTGCTCAGAGCTTGCTGGGAACTGCTTGCTGGGAATTGCTACAAATTGTGAGTTGAAAAGGAGAAGGTGGGAGGACCAAAGTAGCTAAGGCCTGCTGATTGGATACTTCATTGCATTTAAACTGCTCAGAACTTCCTGGGAACTGCTTGCTGGGAATTGCTACAAATTGTGAGTTGAAAAGGAGAAGGTGGGAGGACCAAAGTAGCTATGGCCTGCTGATTGAATCCTTCATTGCATTTAAACTGCATTTAAACTGCATTTAAACTGCTCAGAGCTTGCTGGGAACTGCTTGCTGGGAATTGCTACAAATTGTGAGTTGAAAAGGAGACGTTGGGAGGACCAAAGTAGCTAAGGCCTGCTGATTGGATACTTCATTGCATTTAAACTGCATTTAAACTGCTCAGAGCTTGCTGGGAACTGCTTGCTGGGAACTGGTACAAATTGTGAGTTGAAAAGGAGAGGTTGGGAGGACCAAAGTAGCTAAGGCCTGCTGATTGGATACTTCATTGCATTTAAACTGCATTTAAACTGCTCAGAGCTTGCTGGGAACTGCTTGCTGGGAACTGTTTGCTGGGTATTGCTACAAATTGTGATTTGAAAAGGAGAAGGTGGGAGGACCAAAGTAGATAAGGCCTGCTGATTGGATACTTCATTGCATTTAAACTGCATTTAAACTGCTCAGAGCTTGCTGGGAACTGCTTGTTGGGAATTGCTACAAATTGTGAGTTGAAAAGGAGAATGTGGGAGGACCAAAGTAGCTAAGGCCTGCTGATTGGATACTTCATTGCATTTAAACTGCATTTAAACTGCATTTAAACTGCTCAGAGCTTGCTGGGAACTGCTTGCTGGGAATTGCTACAATTTGTGAGTTTAAAAGGAGAAGGTGAGAGGACCAAAGTAGCTAAGGCCTGCTGATTGGAAACTTCATTGCATTTAAACTGCATTTAAAGTGCTCAGAGCTTGCTGGGAACTGCTTGCTGGGAATTGCTACAATTTGTGAGTTTAAAAGGAGAAGGTGAGAGGACCAAAGTAGCTAAGGCCTGCTGATTGGAAACTTCATTGCATTTAAACTGCATTTAAACTGCTCAGAGCTTGCTGGGAAGTGGTTGCTGGGAATTGCTACAAATTGTGAGTTGAAAAGGAGAAGGTGGGAGGACCAAAGTAGCTAAGGCCTGCTGATTGGAAACTTCATTGCATTTAAACTGCTCAGAGCTTGCTGGGAACTGCTTGCTGTGAATTGCTACAAATTGTGAGTTGAAAAGGAGAAGGTGGGAGGACCAAAGTAGCTAAGGCCTGCTGATTGAATCCTTCATTGCATTTAAACTGCATTTAAACTGCATTTAAACTGCTCAGAGCTTGCTGGGAACTGCTTGCTGGGAATTGCTACAAATTGTGAGTTGAAAAGGAGAAGGTGGGAGGACCAAAATAGCTAAGGCCTGCTGATTGGATACTTCATTGCATTTAAACTGCTCAGAGTTTGCTCGGAACTGCTTGCTGGGAATTGCTACAAATTGTGAGTTGAAAAGGAGAAGGTGGGATGACCAAAGTAGCTAAGGCCTGCTGATTGGATACTTCATTGCATGTAAACTGCATTTAAACTGCATTTAAACTGCTCAGAGCTTGCTGGGAACTGCTTGATGGGAATTGCTACAAATTGTGAGTTGAAAAGGAGAAGGTGGGGAGGACCAAAGTAGATAAGGCCTGCTGATTGGATACTTTCATTGCATTTAAACATGACTTTAACTGCTCAGAGCTTGCTGGGTACTGGCTTTGCGGGGACTTACAAATGTTAGTTTTGCAAAGAGAAGGTGAGGACCAAGTGCTAAGGCCTGCTGAATTGATACTTCATGCATTTAAACTGCATTTAAACTGCTTCAGGCAGCTTGCTGGGAACTGCTTGCTGGGAATTGCTACAAAGTGTGAGTTGAAATGGGAAAGGAGAAGGTGGGAGGACCAAAGGTAGCTAAAAAGCTGTTGTCTCATTGGATACTTCATTTGCATGTAAACTGCATTTAAACTGCATTTAAACTGCTCAGAGCTTGCTGGGAACTGCTTGCTGGGAATTGCTACAAAGTGTGAGTTGAAAAGGAGAAGCTGGGAGGACCAAAGTAGCTAAAACCTGCTCGTTGGATACTTCATTGCATGTAAACTGCATTTAAACTGCATTTAAACTGCTCAGAGCTTGCTGGGAACTGCTTGCTGGGAATTGCTACAAATTGTGAGTTGAAAAGGAGAAGGTGGGAGGACCAAAGTAGCTTAAGGCCTGATGATTGGTATACTTCATAATGCATTTTAAATTACATTTAAACTGCTCAGCGCTTGGCTGGCAAGACGCTTGTGGGAACTGGTACAAAATTGTCGAGTTGAAAAGAGGAAGGTGGGAGGACCCAAAGTAGCTAAGACTGATGATGGATACTTCATTTGCATTTGAACTGCATTAAACGCTCAAGAGCTTGCGGGGAAATGCTTGCTGGGAATTGCTACAAATTGTGAGTTGAAAAGGAGAAGGTGGGAGGACCAAAGTAGCTATGGCCTGCTCATTGAATCCTTCATTGCATTTAAACTGCATTTAAATTGCATTTAAACTGCTCAGAGGTTGCTGGGAACTGCTTGCTGGGAATTGCTACAAGGTGTGAGTTGAAAAGGAGAAGGTGGGATGACCATAGTAGCTAAGGCCTGCTGATTGGATACTTCATTGCATGTAAACTGCATTTAAACTGCATTTAAACTGCTCAGAGCTTGCTGGGAACTGCTTGCTGGGAATTGCTACAAATTGTGAGTTGAAAAGGAGAAGGTGGGAGGACCAAATAGCTAAGGCCTGCTGATTGAATCCTTCATTGCATTTAAACTGCATTTAAACTGCATTTAAACTGCTCAGAGCTTGCTGGGAACTGCTTGCTGGGAATTGCTACAAATTGTGAGTTGAAAAGGAGAAGGTGGGAGGACCAAAGTAGCTAAGGCCTGCTGATTGGATACTTCATTGCATTTAAACTTCATTTAAACTGCTCAGAGGTTGCTGGGAACTGGTTGCTGGGAATTACTACAAAGTGTGAGTTGAAAAGGAGAAGGTGGGAGGACCAAAGTAGGTAAGGCCTGCTGATTGGATACTTCATTGCATTTAAACTGCATTTAAACTGCATTTAAACTGCTCAGAGCTTGCTGGGAACTGCTTGCTGGGAATTGCTACAAAGTGTGAGTTGAAAAGGAGAAGGTGGGAGGACCAAAGTAGCTAAAACCTGCTCATTGGATACTTCATTGCATGTAAACTGCATTTAAACTGCATTTAAACTGCTCAGAGCTTGCTGGGAACTGCTTGCTGGGAATTGCTACAAATTGTGAGTTGAAAAGGAGAAGGTGGGACGACCAAAGTAGCTAAGGCCTGCTGATTGGATACTTCATTGCATTTAAACTGCATTTAAACTGCTCAGACCTTGCTGGGAACTCCTTGCTGGGAATTGCTACAAAATGTGAGTTGAAAAGGAGAAGGTGGGAGGACCAAAGTAGCTAAGGCCTGCTGATTGGATACTTTCATTGCATTTTAAACGGCATTTAACTGCATTTAGACTGCTCAGAGCTTGCTGGGAACTGCTTTCCTTCGAATTGCTACAAAGTGTGAGTTGAAAAGGAGAAGGTGGGAGGACCAAAGTAGCTAAGGCCTGCTGATTGGATACTTCATTGCATTTAAACTGCTCAGAACTTGCTGGGAACTGCTTGCTGGGAATTGCTACAAAGTGTGAGTTGAAAAGGAGAAGGTGGGAGGACCAAAGTAGCTAAGGCCTGCTGATTGGATACTTCATTGCATTTAAACTGCATTTAAATTGCTCAGAGCTTGCTGGAAACTCCTTGGTGGGAATTGCTACAAACTGTGAGTTGAAAAGGAGAAGGTGGGAGCACCAAAGTAGCTAAGGCCTGCTGATTGGATACTTCATTGCATTTAAACTGCTCAGAGCTTGCTGGGAACTGCTTGCTGGGAATTCCTACAAATTGTGAGTTGAAAAGGAGAAGGTGGGAGGACCAAAGTAGCCAAGGCCCGCTGATTGGATACTTCATTGCATTTAAACTGCTCGGAGCTTGCTGGGAACTGCTTGCTGGGAATTGCTACAAATTGTGTGTTGAAAAGGAGAAGGTGGGAGGACCAAAGTAGCTAAGGCCTGCTGATTGGATACTTCATTGCATTTAAACTGCATTTAAACTGCATTTCAACTGCTCAGAGCTTGCTGGGAACTGTTTGCTGGGAACTGGTACAAATTGTGAGTTGAAAAGGAGAAGGTGGGAGGACCAAAGTAGCTAAGGCCTGCTCATTGCATACTTCATTGCATTTAAACTGCATTTAAACCTCTCAGAGCTTGCTGGGAACTGCTTGCTGGGAATTGCTACAAAATGTGAGTTGAAAAGGAGAAGGTGGGAGGACCAAAGTAGCTAAGGCCTGCTGATTGGATACTTCATTGCATTTAAACTGCATTTAAACTGCATTTAAACTGCTCAGAGCTTGCTGGGAACTGCTTCCTGGGAATTGCTACAAACTGTGAGTTGAAAAGGAGAAGGTGGGAGCACCAAAGTAGCTAAGGCCTGCTGATTGGATACTTCATTGCATTTAAACTGCTCAGAGCTTGCTGGGAACTGCTTCCTGGGAATTGCTACAAATTGTGAGTTGAAAACGAGAAGGTGGGAGGACCAAAGTAGCTAAGGGCCGCTGATTGGATACTTCATTGCATTTAAACTGCTCAGAGCTTGCTGGGAACTGCTTGCTGGGAATTGCTACAAATTGTGAGTTGAAAAGGAGAAGGTGGGAGGACCAAAATAGCTAAGGCCTGCTGATTGGATACTTCATTGCATTGAAACTGCTCAGAGCTTGCTGGGAACTGCTTGCTGGGAATTGCTACAAATTGTGAGTTGAAATGGAGAAGGTGGGATGACCAAAGTAGCTAAGGCCTGCTGATTGGATACTTCATTGCATTTAAACTGCATTTAAACTGCTCAGAGCATGCTGGGAACTCCTTGCTGGGAATTGCTACAAAATGTGAGTTGAAAAGGAGAAGGTGGGAGGACCAAAGTAGCTAAGGCCTGCTGATTGGATACTTCATTGCATTTAAACTGCATTTAAACTGCTCAGAGTTTGCTGGGAACTGCTTGCTGGGAACTGGTACAAATTGTGAGTTGAAAAGGAGAAGGTGGGAGGACCAAAGTAGCTAAGGCCTGCTGATTGGATACTTCATTGCATTTAAACTGCATTTAAATTGCTCAGAGCTTGCTGGGAACTCCTTGGTGGGAATTGCTACAAACTGTGAGTTGAAAAGGAGAAGGTGGGAGCACCAAAGTAGCTAAGGCCTGCTGATTGGATACTTCATTGCATTTAAACTGCTCAGAGCTTGCTGGGAACTGCTTGCTGGGAATTCCTACAAATTGTGAGTTGAAAAGGAGAAGGTGGGAGGACCAAAGTAGCCAAGGCCCGCTGATTGGATACTTCATTGCATTTAAACTGCTCAGAGCTTGCTGGGAACTGCTTGCTGGGAATTGCTACAAATTGTGAGTTGAAAAGGAGAAGGTGGGAGGACCAAAGTAGCTAAGGCCTGCTGATTGGATACTTCATTGCATTTAAACTGCATTTAAACTGCATTTCAACTGCTCAGAGCTTGCTGGGAACTGTTTGCTGGGAACTGGTACAAATTGTGAGTTGAAAAGGAGAAGGTGGGAGGACCAAAGTAGCTAAGGCCTGCTCATTGCATACTTCATTGCATTTAAACTGCATTTAAACCTCTCAGAGCTTGCTGGGAACTGCTTGCTGGGAATTGCTACAAAATGTGAGTTGAAAAGGAGAAGGTGGGAGGACCAAAGTAGCTAAGGCCTGCTGATTGGATACTTCATTGCATTTAAACTGCATTTAAACTGCATTTAAACTGCTCAGAGCTTGCTGGGAACTGCTTCCTGGGAATTGCTACAAACTGTGAGTTGAAAAGGAGAAGGTGGGAGCACCAAAGTAGCTAAGGCCTGCTGATTGGATACTTCATTGCATTTAAACTGCTCAGAGCTTGCTGGGAACTGCTTCCTGGGAATTGCTACAAATTGTGAGTTGAAAACGAGAAGGTGGGAGGACCAAAGTAGCTAAGGGCCGCTGATTGGATACTTCATTGCATTTAAACTGCTCAGAGCTTGCTGGGAACTGCTTGCTGGGAATTGCTACAAATTGTGAGTTGAAAAGGAGAAGGTGGGATGACCAAAGTAGCTAAGGCCTGCTGATTGGATACTTCATTGCATTTTAACTGCATTTAAACTGCTCAGAGCTTGCTGGGAACTCCTTGCTGGGAATTGCTACAAAATGTGAGTTGAAAAGGAGAAGGTGGGAGGACCAAAGTAGCTAAAGTCTGCTGATTGCATACTTCATTGCATTTAAACTGCATTTAAAGCACTCAGAGCTTGCTGGGAACTGCTTGCTGGGAATTGCTACAAATTGTGAGTTGAAAAGGAGAAGGTGGGAGGACCAAAGTAGCTAAGGCCTGCTGATTGGATACTTCATTGCATTTAAACTGCATTTAAACTGCTCAGAGTTTGCTGGGAACTGCTTGCTGGGAACAGTTACAAATTGTGAGTTGAAAAGGAGAAGGTGGGAGGACCAAAGTAGCTAAGGCCTGCTGATTGGATACTTCATTGCATTTAAACTGCATTTAAATTGCTCAGAGCTTGCTGGGAACTCCTTGGCTGGAATTGACTACAAAAGCCTTGTGAGTTGAAAAAGGAGAGAGGGGAGGACAAAGTAGCTAAGGCCTGCTGACTGGATACTCATTGCATTTAAAACTGCTCCAGAGCTTGTGGGACTGCTTGCTGGGAATTGCTACACAAGTGTGAGTTGAAAAGGACGAAGGTGGGAGGACAAAAGAGCTAAGGCGCTGATTGGATATCATTGCATTTTCAACTGCATTTAAAACTGTCAGAGTTTGTGGGTAACTGCTTGCTGGGAATTGTACAAATGGTGAGTTCGAAAGGAGAAGGGTCTGGGAGGACCCCAAGTAGCAAGCCTACTGATGGATACGTCATTGCATTTAAACTGCAATTTAAACTGCTCAGAGCATGCTGGGAACTCCTTGCTGGGAATTGCTACAAAATGTGAGTTGAAAAGGAGAAGGTGGGAGGACCAAAGTAGCTAAGGCCTGCTGATTTCATTGCATTTAAACTGCCTTTAAACTTCTCAGAGCTTGCTGGGAACTGGTACAAATTGTGAGTTGAAAAGGAGAAGGTGGGAGGACCAAAGTAGCTAAGGCCTGCTGATTGGATACTTCATTGCATTTAAACTGCATTTCAACTGCATTTAAACTGCTCAGAGCTTGCTGGGAACTGTTTGCTGGGAACTGGTAGAAATTGTGCGTTGAAAAGGAGAAGGTGGGAGGACCAAAGTAGCTAAGGCCTGCTGATTGGATACTTCATTGCATTTAAACTGCTCAGAGCTTGCTGGGAACTGCTTGCTGTGAAATTCGCTACAACTGTGAGTTGAAAAAGGAGCAAGGTGGGGAGGACCAAAGTAGCTAAGGCCTGCTGATTGCATACTTCATTGCATTTAAACTGCTCAGAGCTTGCTGGGAACTGCTTGCTGGGAATTGCTACAAATCGTGAGTTGAAAAGGAGAAGGTGGGATGACCAAAGTAGCTAAGGCCTGCTGATTGGATACTTCATTGCATTTAAACTGCATTTAAACTGCTCAGAGCTTGCTGGGAACTCCTTGCTGGGAATTGCTACAAAATGTGAGTTGAAAAGGAGAAGGTGGGAGGACCAATGTAGCTAAGGCCTGCTGATTGGATACTTCATTGCATTTAAACTGCATTTAAACCACTCAGAGCTTGCTGGGAACTGCTTGCTGGGAATTGCTACAAATTGTGAGTTGAAAAGGAGAAGGTGGGAGGACCAAAGTAGATAAGGCCTGCTGATTGGATACTTCATTTCATTTATACTGCATTTAAACTACTCAGAGCTTGCTGGAAACTGCTTGCTGGGAATTGCTACAAATTGTTAGTTGAAAAGGAGAAGGTGGGAGGACTAAAGTAGCTAAATCCTGCTGATTGGATACTTCATTGCATTTAAACTGCATTTAAACTGCTCAGAGCTTGCTGGGAACTGCTTGCTGGGAATTGCTACAAAGTGTGAGTTGAAAAGGAGAAGGTGGGATGACCAAAGTAGATAAGGCCTGCTGATTGGATACTTTATTGCATTTAAACTGCATTTAAACTGCTCAGAGCTTGCTGGGAATTCCTTGGTGGGAATTGCTACAAATTGTGAGTTGAAAAGGAGAAGGTGGGAGGACCAAAGTAGCTAAGGCCTGCTGATTGGATACTTCATTGCATTTAAACTGCATTTAAACCACTCAGAGCTTGCTGGGAACTGCTTGCTGGGAATTGCTACAAATTGTGAGTTGAAAAGTAGAAGGTGGGAGGACCAAAGTAGATAAGGCCTGCTGATTGGATACTTCATTTCATTTATACTGCATTTAAACTACTCAGAGCTTGCTGGAAACTGCTTGCTGGGAATTGCTACAAATTGTTAGTTGAAAAGGAGAAGGTGGGAGGACTAAAGTAGCTAAATCCTGCTGATTGGATACTTCATTGCATTTAAACTGCATTTAAACTGCTCAGAGCTTGCTGGGAACTGCTTGCTGGGAATTGCTACAAAGTGTGAGTTGAAAAGGAGAAGGTGGGATGACCAAAGTAGATAAGGCCTGCTGATTGGATACTTTATTGCATTTAAACTGCATTTAAACTGCTCAGAGCTTGCTGGGAACTCCTTGGTGGGAATTGCTACAAATTGTGAGTTGAAAAGGAGAAGGTGGGAGGACCAAAGTAGGGAAGGCCTGCTGATTGGATACTTCATTGCATTTAAACTGCATTTAAACTGCATTTAAACTGCTGAGAGCTTGCTGGGAACTGCTTGCTGGGAACTGGTACAAATTCTGAGTTGAAAAGGAGAACGTGGGAGAACCAAAGTAGCTAAGGCCTGCTGATTGGTATACTTCATCTGCATTTACAACTGCTCAAGCTTGCCTGGAACTGCTTTGCTGGGAATTGCTACAAATTGTGATTGAAAGGAGAATGTGGGAGGACCAAAGTAGCTAAGCCTGCTGATTGGATACTTCATTGCATTTAAACTGCTCAGAGCTTGCTTGGGAACTGCTTGCTGGGAATGCATAACAAATTGTGAGTGAAAAGGAGAAGGTGGGTATACCAAGTACTAAGGGCTGACTGAGTGGATACTTCATTGCATTTAAACTGCTCAGAGCTTGCTGGGAACTGCTTGCTGGGAATTGCTACAAATTGTGAGTTGAAAAGGAGAAGGTGGGATGACCAAAGTAGCTAAGGCCTGATGATTGGATACTTCATTGCATTTAAACTGCATTTAAACTGCTCAGAGCATGCTGGGAACTCCTTGCTGGGAATTGCTACAAAATGTGAGTTGAAAAGGAGAAGGTGGGAGGACCAAAGTAGCTAAGGCTTGCTGATTGGATATTTCATTACATTTAAACTGCATTTCAACTGCATTTCAACTGCTCAGAGCTTGCTGGGAACTGCTTGCTGGGAACTGGTACAAATTGTGAGTTGAAAAGGAGAAGGTGGGAGGACCAAAGTAGCTAAGGCCTGCTGATTGCATACTTCATTGCATTGAAACTGCATTTAAACCTCTCAGAGCTTGCTGGGAACTGGTTGCTGGGAATTGCTACAAATTGTGAGTTGAAAAGGAGAAGGTGGGAGGACCAAAGTAGCTAAGGCCTGCTGATTGGATACTTCATTGCATTTAAACTGCATTTAAACTGCTCAGAGGTTGCTGGGAACTCCTTGGTGGGAATTGCTACAAATTGTGAGTTGAAAAGGAGAAGGTGGGAGGACCAAAGTAGCTAACGCCTGCTGATTGGATACTTCATTGCATTTAAACTTGCATTTAAACTGCTCAGAGCTTGCTGGGAACTGCTTGCTGGGAATTGCTACAAATTGTGAGTTGAAAAGGAGAAGGTGGGATGACCAAAGTAGCTAAGGCCTGATGATTGGATACTTCATTGCATTTAAACTGCATTTAAACTGCTCAGAGCATGCTGGGAACTCCTTGCTGGGAATTGCTACAAAATGTGAGTTGAAAAGGAGAAGGTGGGAGGACCAAAGTAGCTAAGGCTTGCTGATTGGATATTTCATTACATTTAAACTGCATTTCAACTGCATTTCAACTGCTCAGAGCTTGCTGGGAACTGCTTGCTGGGAACTGGTACAAATTGTGAGTTGAAAAGGAGAAGGTGGGAGGACCAAAGTAGCTAAGGCCTGCTGATTGTATACTTCATTGCATTTTACCTGCTCGAGCTGCTGGACGGCTGCTGGGAATTGGCTACAAATTGTGAGTTGAAACGGAGAAAGGTGGGATGACCAAGTAGCTAAGGCCTGACTGATTGGATACTTCATTGAATTTAAACTGCATTTAAACTGCTCAGAGCTTGCTGGGAACTGCTTGCTGGCAATTGCTAAAAATTGTGAGTTGAAAAGGAGAAGGTGGGAGGACCAAAGTAGCTAAAAGCTGCTCATTGGATACTTCATTGCATGTAAACTGCATTTAAACTGCATTTAAACTGCTCAGAGCTTGCTGGGAACTGCTTGCTGGGAACTGGTACAAATTGTGAGTTGAAAAGGAGAAGGAGGGAGGACCAAAGTAGCTAAGGCCTGCTGATTGGATACTTCATTGCATTTAAACTGCATTTAAACTGCTCAGAGCTTGCTGGGAACTGCTTGAAGGGTAATTGCTACAAATTGTGAGTTGAAAAGGAGAAGGGTGGAGGACCAAAGTAGCTAATGCCTGCTGATTGGATACTTCATTGCATTTAAACTGCATTTCAACTGCATTTCAACTGCTCAGAGCTTGCTGGGAACTGCTTGCTGGGAACTGGTACAAATTGTGAGTTGAGAAGGAGAAGGTGGGAGGACCAAAGTAGCTAAGGCCTGCTGATTGGATACTTCACTGCATTTAAACTGCATTTAAACTGCTCAGAGCTTGCTGGGAACTCCTTGGTGGGAATTGCTACAAATTGTGAGTTGAAAAGGAGAAGGTGGGAGGACCAAAGTAGGGAAGGCCTGCTGATTGGATACTTCATTGCATTTAAACTGCATTTAAACTGCATTTAAACTGCTCAGAGCTTGCTGGGAACTGCTTGCTGGGAACTGGTACAAATTCTGAGTTGAAAAGGAGAACGTGGGAGAACCAAAGTAGCTAAGTCCTGCTGATTGGATACTTCATTGCATTTAAACTGCATTTAAACTACTCAGAGCTTGCTGGGAACTGCTTGCTGGGAATTGCTACAAATTGTGAGTTGAAAAGGAGAAGGTGGGAGGACCAAAGTAGCTAAAACCTGCTCATTGGATACTTCATTGCATGTAAACTGCATTTAAACTGCATTTAAACTGCTCAGAGCTTGGTGGGAAGTGGTTGCTGGGAATTGCTACAAATTGTGAGTTGAAAAGGAGAAGGTGGGAGGACCAAAGTAGCTAAGGCCTGCTGATTGGATACTTCATTGCATTTAAACTGCTCAGAGCTTGCTAGGAACTCCTTGGTGGGAATTGCTACAAATTGTGAGTTGAAAAGGAGAAGGTGGGAGGACCAAAGTAGCTAAGGCCTGCTGATTGGAAACTTCATTGCATTTAAACTGCTCAGAGCTTGCTGGGAACTGCTTGCTGTGAATTGCTACAAATTGTGAGTTGAAAAGGAGAAGGTGGGAGGACCAAAGTAGCTAAGGCCTGCTGATTGGATACTTCATTGCATTTAAACTGCTCAGAGCTTGCTGGGAACTCCTTGCTGGGAATTCCTACAAATTGTGAGTTGAAAAGGAGAAGGTGGGAGGACCAAAGTAGCTAAGGCCTGCTGATTGAATCCTTCATTGCATTTAAACTGCATTTAAACTGCATTTAAACTGCTCAGAGCTTGCTGGGAACTGCTTGCTGGGAATTGCTACAAATTGTGAGTTGAAAAGGAGAAGTTGGGAGGACCAAAGTAGCTAAGGCCTGCTGATTGGATACTTCATTGCATTTAAACTGCATTTAAACTGCTCAGAGCTTGCTGGGAACTGCTTGCTGGGAATTGCTACAAATTGTGAGTTGAAAAGGAGAACGTGGGAGAACCAAAGTAGCTAAGGCCTGCTGATTGGATACTTCATTGCTTTTAACTGCATTTAAGACTGATCAGAGCTTGCTTGGAAACGCTTGCTGGGGATTGCTACAATGTGTTGAGTTGAAAAGGAGAAGGTGGGAGGACAAGAGTAGATTAAAACCTGCTCATGGTCCCTTCACTGCATGTAAACGATTTAAACTGCATTTAAAACTGCTCAGAGTTGCTGGGAAACTGCTTGCTGGGAACTGGTACAAATTGTGAGTTGAGAAGGAGAAGGTGGGAGGACCAAAGTAGCTAAGGCCTGCTGATTGGATACTTCATTGCATTTAAACTGCATTTAAACTGCTCAGAGCTTGCTGGGAACTGCTTGCTGGGAATTGCTACAAAGTGTGAGTTGAAAAGGAGAAGATGGGAGGACCAAAGTAGATAAAACCTGCTCATTGGATACTTCATTGCATGTAAACTGCATTTAAACTGCATTTAAACTGCTCAGAGCTTGCTGGGAACTGCTTGCTGGGAATTGCTACAAATTGTGAGTTGAAAAGGAGAAGGTGGGAGGACCAAAGTAGCTAAGGCCTGCTGATTGGAAACTTCATTGTATTTAAACTGCATTTAAACTGCTCAGAGGTTGCTGGGAACTGGTTGCTGGGAATTGCTACAAAGTGTGAGTTGAAAAGGAGAAGGTGGGAGGACCAAAGTAGCTAAGGCATGCTGATTGGTAAATTCATTGCATTTAAACTGCTCAGAGCTTGCTGGGAACTGCTTGCTGTGAATTGCTACAAATTGTGAGTTGAAAAGGAGAAGGTGGGAGGACCAAAGTAGCTAAGGCCTGCTGATTGGATACTTCATTGCATTTAAACTGCTCAGAGCTTGCTGGGAACTCCTTGGTGGGAATTGCTACAAATTGTGAGTTGAAAAGGAGAAGGTGGGAGGACCAAAGTAGCTAAGGCCTGCTGATTGAATCCTTCATTGCATTTAAACTGCATTTAAACTGCATTTAAACTGCTCAGAGCTTGCTGGGAACTGCTTGCTGGGAATTGCTACAAATTGTGAGTTGAAAAGGAGAAGTTGGGAGGACCAAAGTAGCTAAGGCCTGCTGATTGGATACTTCATTGCATTTAAACTGCATTTAAACTGCTGAGCTTGCTGGGAACTGCTTGCTGGGAACTGGTACAAATTGTGAGTTGAGAAGGAGAAGGTGGGAGGACCAAAGTAGCTAAGGCCTGCTGATTGGATACTTCATTGCATTTAAACTGCATTTAAACTGCTCAGAGCTTGCTGGGAACTCCTTGGTGGGAATTGCTACAAATTGTGAGTTGAAAAGGAGAAGGTGGGAGGACCAAAGTAGGGAAGGCCTGCTGATTGGATACTTCATTGCATTTAAACTGCATTTAAACTGCATTTAAACTGCTCAGAGCTTGCTGGGAACTGCTTGCTGGGAACTGGTACAAATTCTGAGTTGAAAAGGAGAACGTGGGAGAACCAAAGTAGCTAAGTCCTGCTGATTGGATACTTCATTGCATTTAAACTGCATTTAAACTACTCAGAGCTTGCTGGGAACTGCTTGCTGGGAATTGCTACAAATTGTGAGTTGAAAAGGAGAAGGTGGGAGGACCAAAGTAGCTAAAACCTGCTCATTGGATACTTCATTGCATGTAAACTGCATTTAAACTGCATTTAAACTGCTCAGAGCTTGGTGGGAAGTGGTTGCTGGGAATTGCTACAAATTGTGAGTTGAAAAGGAGAAGGTGGGAGGACCAAAGTAGCTAAGGCCTGCTGATTGGATACTTCATTGCATTTAAACTGCTCAGAGCTTGCTAGGAACTCCTTGGTGGGAATTGCTACAAATTGTGAGTTGAAAAGGAGAAGGTGGGAGGACCAAAGTAGCTAAGGCCTGCTGATTGGATACTTCATTGCATTTAAACTGCTCAGAGCTTCCTGGGAACTGCTTGCTGGGAATTGCTACAAATTGTGAGTTGAAAAGGAGAAGGTGGGAGGACCAAAGTAGCTATGGCCTGCTGATTGAATCCTTCATTGCATTTAAACTGCATTTAAACTGCATTTAAACTGCTCAGAGCTTGCTGGGAACTGCTTGCTGGGAATTGCTACAAATTGTGAGTTGAAAAGGAGAAGTTGGGAGGACCAAAGTAGCTAAGGCCTGCTGATTGGATACTTCATTGCATTTAAACTGCATTTAAACTGCTCAGAGCTTGCTGGGAACTGCTTGCTGGGAATTGCTACAAAGTGTGAGTTGAAAAGGAGAAGGTGGGAGGACCAAAGTAGCTAAAACCTGCTCATTGGATACTTCATTGCATGTAAACTGCATTTAAACTGCATTTAAACTGCTCAGAGCTTGCTGGGAACTGCTTGCTGGGAATTGCTACAAATTGTGAGTTGAAAAGGAGAAGGTGGGAGGACCAAAGTAGCTAAGGCCTGCTGATTGGATACTTCATTGCATTTAAACTGCATTTAAACTGCTCAGAGGTTGCTGGGAACTGCTTGCTGGGAATTGCTACAAAATGTGAGTTGAAAAGGAGAAGGTGGGAGGACCAAAGTAGCTAAGGCCTGCTGATTGGAAGCTTCATTGCATTTAAACTGCTCAGAGCTTGCTGGGAACTGCTTGCTGGGAATTCCTACAAATTGTGAGTTGAAAAGGAGAAGGTGGGAGGACCAAAGTAGCTAAGGCCTGCTGATTGGATACTTCATTGCATTTAAACTGCATTTAAACTGCTCAGAGCTTTCTGGGAACTGCTTGCTGGGAACTGGTACAAATTGTGAGTTGAAAAGGAGAAGGTGGGAGGACCAAAGTAGCTAAGGCCTGCTGATTGGATACTTCATTGCATTTAAACTGCTCAGAGCTTCCTGGGAACTGCTTGCTGGGAATTGCTACAAATTGTGAGTTGAAAAGGAGAAGGTGGGAGGACCAAAGTAGCTATGGCCTGCTGATTGAATCCTTCATTGCATTTAAACTGCATTTAAACTGCATTTAAACTGCTCAGAGCTTGCTGGGAACTGCTTGCTGGGAATTGCTACAAATTGTGAGTTGAAAAGGAGAAGGTGGGAGGACCAAAGTAGCTAAAGCCTGCTGATTGGATACTTCATTGCATTTAAACTGCATTTAAACTGCTCAGAGCTTGCTGGGAACTGCTTGCTGGGAATTGCTACAAATTGTGAGTTGAAAAGGAGAAGGTGGGAGGACCAAAGCAGCTAAGGCCTGCTGATTGGATACTTCATTGCATTTAAACTGCATTTAAACTGCATTTAAACTGCTCAGAGCTTGCTGGGAACTGCTTGCTGGGAATTGCTACAAATTGTGAGTTGAAAAGGAGAAGGTGGGAGGACCAAAGTAGCTAAAACCTGCTCATTGGATACTTCATTGCATGTAAACTGCATTTAAACTGCATTTAAACTGCTCAGAGCTTGCTGGGAACTGCTTGCTGGGAATTGCTACAAATTGTGAGTTGAAAAGGAGAATGTGGGAGGACCAAAGTAGCTAAGGCCTGCTGATTGGATACTTCATTGCATTTAAACTGCTCAGAGCTTGCTGGGAACTCCTTGGTGGGAATTGCTACAAATTGTGAGTTGAAAAGGAGAAGGTGGGAGGACCAAAGTAGCTAATGCCTGCTGATTGAATCCTTCATTGCATTTAAACTGCATTTAAACTGCATTTAAACTGCTCAGAGCTTGCTGGGAACTGCTTGCTGGGAATTGCTACAAATTGTGAGTTGAAAAGGAGAAGTTGGGAGGACCAAAGTAGCTAAGGCCTGCTGATTGGATACTTCATTGCATTTAAACTGCATTTAAACTGCTGAGCTTGCTGGGAACTGCTTGCTGGGAACTGGTACAAATTGTGAGTTGAGAAGGAGAAGGTGGGAGGACCAAAGTAGCTAAGGCCTGCTGATTGGATACTTCATTGCATTTAAACTGCATTTAAACTGCTCAGAGCTTGCTGGGAACTCCTTGGTGGGAATTGCTACAAATTGTGAGTTGAAAAGGAGAAGGTGGGAGGACCAAAGTAGGGAAGGCCTGCTGATTGGATACTTCATTGCATTTAAACTGCATTTAAACTGCATTTAAACTGCTCAGAGCTTGCTGGGAACTCCTTGGTGGGAACTGGTACAAATTCTGAGTTGAAAAGGAGAACGTGGGAGAACCAAAGTAGCTAAGGCCTGCTGATTGGATACTTCATTGCATTTAAACTGCATTTAAACTGCTCAGAGCTTGCTGGGAACTGCTTGCTGGGAATTGCTACAAATTGTGAGTTGAAAAGGAGAAGGTGGGAGGACCAAAGTAGCTAAAACCTGCTCATTGGATACTTCATTGCATGTAAACTGCATTTAAACTGCATTTAAACTGCTCGCGGAAGCTTGCTGGGAACTGCTTGCTGGGAATTGCTATCAATTGTGAGTTGAAAAGGAGATGTGGAGACAAAGAGCTAGTGCCTGCTGATTTGGATACTTTCATTGCATTTAAGCTGCATTTAAACTGCTCAGGAGTGTGCTGGGAACTGCTTGCTGGTAATTTGCTACCAAATGTGAGTTGAAAATAGAAGTTGGGTAGGACCACAGTAGCTAAGCCTGCTGATTTGAACCTTCCATTGCCATTTAAACTGCTCAGAGCTTGCTGGGAAATGCTTGATGGGAATTGCTACAAATTGTGAGTTGAAAAGGAGAAGGTGGGTGGACCAAAGTAGCTAAGGCCTGCTGATTGGATACTTTATTGCATTTAAACTGCATTTAAACTGCTCAGAGCTTGCTGGGAACTCCTTGGTGGGAATTGCTACAAATTGTGAGTTGAAAAGGAGAAGGTGGGAGGACCAAAGTAGGTAAGGCCTGCTGATTGGATACTTCATTGCATTTAAACTGCTCAGAGCTGTCCTGGAACTGCTTGCTGGGAATTGCTACCAATTGTGAGTTGAAAAGGAGAAGGTGGGATGACCAAAGTAGCTGAGGCCTGCTGATTGGATACTTCATTGCATTTAAACTGCATTTGAACTGCTCAGAGCTTGCTGGAAACTGCTTGCTGGGAATTGCTACAAAGTGTGAGTTGAAAAGGAGAAGGTGGGAGGACCAAAGTAGCTAAGGCCTGCTGATTGGATACTTCATTGCATTTAAACTGCATTTAAACTGCTCAGAGCTTGCTGGGAACTGCTTGTTGGGAATTGCTACAAATTGTGAGTTGAAAAGGAGAAGGTGGGAGGACCAAAGTAGCTAAGGCCTGCTGATTCGATATTTCATTGCATTTAAACTGCATTTAAACTACATTTAAACTGCTCAGAGCTTGCTGGGAACTGCTTGCTGGGAATTGCTACAAATTGTGAGTTGAAAAGGAGAAGGTGGGAGGACCAAAGTAGCTAAAACCTGCTCATTGGATACTTCATTGCATGTACACTGCATTTAAACTGCATTTAAACTGCTCAGAGCTTGCTGGGAACTGCTTGCTGGGAATTGCTACAAATTGTGAGTTGAAAAGGAGAATGTGGGAGGACCAAAGTAGCTAAGGCCGGCTGATTGGATACTTCATTGCATTTAAACTGCATTTAAACTGCTCAGAGGTTGCTGGGAACTGCTTGCTGGGAATTCCTACAAATTGTGAGTTGAAAAGGAGAAGGTGGGAGGACCAAAGTAGCTAAGGCCTGCTGATTGGAAACTTCATTGCATTTAAACTGCTCAGAGCTTGCTGGGAACTGCTTGCTGGGAATTGCTACAAATTGTGAGTTGAAAAGGAGAAGGTGGGAGGACCAAAGTAGCTAAAGTCTGCTGATTGCATACTTCATTGCATTTAAACTGCATTTAAAGCACTCAGAGCTTGCTGGGAACTGCTTGCTGGGAATTGCTACAAATGTGAGTTGAAAAGGAGAAGGTGGGAGGACCAAAGTAGCTAAGGCCTGCTGATTGGATACTTCATTCCATTTAAACTGCTCAGAGCTTGCTGGGAACTGCTTGCTGGGAATTGCTACAAATTGTGAGTTGAAAAGGAGAAGGTGGGATGACCAAAGTAGCTAAGGCCTGCTGATTAGATACTTCATTGCATTTAAACTGCATTTAAACTGCTCAGAGCTTGCTGGGAACTCCTTGCTAGGAATTGCTACAAAATGTGAGTTGAAAAGGAGAAAGTGGGAGCACCAAAGTAGCTAAGGCCTGCTGATTGGATACTTCATTGCATTTAAACTGCTCAGAGCTTGCTGGGAACTGCTTGCTGGGAATTGCTACAAATTGTGAGTTGAAAAGGAGAAGGTGGGAGGACCAAAGTAGCTATGGCCTGCTGATTGAATCCTTCATTGCATTTAAACTGCATTTAAACTGCATTTAAACTGCTCAGAGCTTGCTGGGAACTGCTTACTGGGAATTGCTACAAATTGTGAGTTGAAAAGGAGAAGTTGGGAGGACCAAAGTAGCTAAGGCCTGCTGATTGGATACTTCATTGCATTTAAACTGCATTTAAACTGCTCAGAGCTTGCTGGGAACTGCTTGAAGGGTAATTGCTACAAATTGTGAGTTGAAAAGGAGAAGGTTGGAGGACCAAAGTAGCTAATGCCTGCTGATTGGATACTTCATTGCATTTAAACTGCATTTCAACTGCATTTCAACTGCTCAGAGCTTGCTGGGAACTGCTTGCTGGGAACTGGTACAAATTGTGAGTTGAAAAGGAGAAGGTGGGAGGACCAAAGTAGCTAAGGCCTGCTGATTGCATACTTCATTGCATTGAAACTGCATTTAAACCTCTCAGAGCGTGCTGGGAACTGCTTGCTGGGAATTGCTACAAATTGTGAGTTGAAAAGGAGACGTTGGGAGGACCAAAGTAGCTAAGGCCTGCTGATTGGATACTTCATTGCATTTAAACTGCATTTAAACTGCATTTAAACTGCTCAGAGCTTGCTGGGAACTGCTTGCTGGGAATTGCTACAAATTGTGAGTTGAAAAGGAGAAGGTGGGAGGACCAAAGTACCTAAGGCCTGCTGATTGGAAACTTCATTGCATTTAAACTGCTCAGAGCTTGCTGGGAACTCCTTGGTGGGAATTGCTACAAATTGTGAGTTGAAAAGGAGAAGGTGGGAGGACCAAAGTAGCTAAGGCCTGCTGATTTGGTACTTCATTGGCATTTAAACTGCTCAGAGCTTCATGGAACTGCTTCTGGGAATTGCTACAAATTGTGAGTTGAAAAGGAGAAGGTGGGGAGACCAAATTAGCAATGTGGCCTGCTGATTGAATCCTTCCAATTTTGGCATTTAGAACTGCATTTAAACTGCATTTAAACGCTCAGAGCTTGCTGGGAACTGCTTGCTGGGAATTTGCTACAAATTGTGAGTTGAAAAGAGAGTTTGGGAGGACCAAAGTAGCTAAGGCCTGCTGATTGGAATACTTCATTGCTTTAAACGGCATTAAACGGCTCAGAGCTTGCTGGAACTGCTGCCTGGGAATTCCTACAAATTGGTGAGTTTGAAAGGAGAAGGTGGGAGGACCATGTAACTAAGGGCGCGATTGGAACTTCATTGTTTAAACTGCTCCTAGCGTTGCTGGGAACTGCTTGCTGGGAATTCCTACAAATTGTGAGTTGAAAAGGAGAAGGTGGGAGGACCAAAGTAGCTAAGGCCTGCTGATTGGATACTTCATTGCATTTAAACTGCTCAGAGCTTCCTGGGAACTGCTTGCTGGGAATTGCTACAAATTGTGAGTTGAAAAGGAGAAGGTGGGAGGACCAAAGTAGCTATGGCCTGCTGATTGAATCCTTCATTGCATTTAAACTGCATTTAAACTGCATTTAAACTGCTCAGAGCTTGCTGGGAACTGCTTGCTGGGAATTGCTACAAATTGTGAGTTGAAAAGGAGACGTTGGGAGGACCAAAGTAGCTAAGGCCTGCTGATTGGATACTTCATTGCATTTAAACTGCATTTAAACTGCTCAGAGCTTGCTGGGAACTGCTTGAAGGGTAATTGCTACAAATTGTGAGTTGAAAAGGAGAAGGTTGGAGGACCAAAGTAGCTAATGCCTGCTGATTGGATACTTCATTGCATTTAAACTGCATTTCAACTGCATTTCAACTGCTCAGAGCTTGCTGGGAACTGGTACAAATTGTGAGTTGAAAAGGAGAAGGTGGGAGGACCAAAGTAGCTAAGGCCTGCTGATTGCATACTTCATTGCATTGAAACTGCATTTAAACCTCTCAGAGCGTGCTGGGAACTGCTTGCTGGGAATTGCTACAAATTGTGAGTTGAAAAGGAGACGTTGGGAGGACCAAAGTAGCTAAGGCCTGCTGATTGGATACTTCATTGCATTTAAACTGCATTTAAACTGCATTTAAACTGCTCAGAGCTTGCTGGGAACTGCTTGCTGGGAATTGCTACAAATTGTGAGTTGAAAAGGAGAAGGTGGGAGGACCAAAGTACCTAAGGCCTGCTGATTGGAAACTTCATTGCATTTAAACTGCTCAGAGCTTGCTGGGAACTCCTTGGTGGGAATTGCTACAAATTGTGAGTTGAAAAGGAGAAGGTGGGAGGACCAAAGTAGCTAAGGCCTGCTGATTGGATACTTCATTGCATTTAAACTGCTCAGAGCTTCCTGGGAACTGCTTGCTGGGAATTGCTACAAATTGTGAGTTGAAAAGGAGAAGGTGGGAGGACCAAAGTAGCTATGGCCTGCTGATTGAATCCTTCATTGCATTTAAACTGCATTTAAACTGCATTTAAACTGCTCAGAGCTTGCTGGGAACTGCTTGCTGGGAATTGCTACAAATTGTGAGTTGAAAAGGAGAAGTTGGGAGGACCAAAGTAGCTAAGGCCTGCTGATTGGATACTTCATTGCATTTAAACTGCATTTAAACTGCTCAGATCTTGCTGGGAACTGCTTGAAGGGTAATTGCTACAAATTGTGAGTTGAAAAGGAGAAGGTGGGAGGACCAAAGTAGCTAATGCCTGCTGATTGGATACTTCATTGCATTTCAACTGCATTTCAACTGCATTTAAACTGCTCAGAGCTTGCTGGGAACTGCTTGCTGGGAACTGGTACAAATTGTGAGTTGAAAAGGAGAAGGTGGGAGGACCAAAGTAGCTAAGGCCTGCTGATTGCATACTTCATTGCATTGAAACTGCATTTAAACCTCTCAGAGCTTGCTGGGAACTGGTTGCTGGGAATTGCTACAAATTGTGAGTTGAAAAGGAGAAGGTGGGAGGACCAAAGTAGCTAAGGCCTGCTGATTGGATACTTCATTGCATTTAAACTGCATTTAAACTGCTCAGAGCTTGCTGGGAACTGCTTGAAGGGTAATTGCTACAAATTGTGAGTTGAAAAGGAGAAGGGTGGAGGACCAAAGTAGCTAATGCCTGCTGATTGGATACTTCATTGCATTTAAACTGCATTTCAACTGCATTTCAACTGCTCAGAGCTTGCTGGGAACTGCTTGCTGGGAACTGGTACAAATTGTGAGTTGAAAAGGAGAAGGTGGGAGGACCAAAGTAGCTAAGGCCTGCTGATTGCATACTTCATTGCATTGAAACTGCATTTAAACCTCTCAGAGCGTGCTGGGAACTGCTTGCTGGGAATTGCTACAAATTGTGAGTTGAAAAGGAGACGTTGGGAGGACCAAAGTAGCTAAGGCCTGCTGATTGGATACTTCATTGCATTTAAACTGCATTTAAACTGCATTTAAACTGCTCAGAGCTTGCTGGGAACTGCTTGCTGGGAATTGCTACAAATTGTGAGTTGAAAAGGAGAAGGTGGGAGGACCAAAGTAGCTAAGGCCTGCTGATTGGAAACTTCATTGCATTTAAACTGCTCAGAGCTTGCTGGGAACTCCTTGGTGGGAATTGCTACAAATTGTGAGTTGAAAAGGAGAAGGTGGGAGGACCAAAGTAGCTAAGGCCTGCTGATTGGATACTTCATTGCATTTAAACTGCTCAGAGCTTCCTGGGAACTGCTTGCTGGGAATTGCTACAAATTGTGAGTTGAAAAGGAGAAGGTGGGAGGACCAAAGTAGCTATGGCCTGCTGATTGAATCCTTCATTGCATTTAAACTGCATTTAAACTGCATTTAAACTGCTCAGAGCTTGCTGGGAACTGCTTGCTGGGAATTGCTACAAATTGTGAGTTGAAAAGGAGAAGTTGGGAGGACCAAAGTAGCTAAGGCCTGCTGATTGGATACTTCATTGCATTTAAACTGCATTTAAACTGCTCAGATCTTGCTGGGAACTGCTTGCTGAATTGCTTACAATTGTTGTTGAAAGGAGAACGTGGAGATCCGAAAGTAGCTAAGGCCTGCTGATTGGATACTTCATTGCATTTAAACTGCATTTAATACTGCTCAGAGCTGCTGGAACTGCTTGCTGAATTGCTACAAATTGTGAGTTAAAGGATAAGGGGAGGACCAAGAGTAGCTAAAACCGCTCATTTGGATACTTCTCATTGCATTAAGACTGCATTTAACTGCATTAAAAAACTGCTCAGAGCTTGCTGGGAACTGCTTGCTGGGAATTCCTACAAATTGTGAGTTGAAAAGGAGAAGGTGGGAGGACCAAAGTAGCTAAGGCCTGCTGATTGGATACTTCATTGCATTTAAACTGCATTTAAAAACTGCTCAGAGGTTGCTGGAATGCTTGCTGGGAATTGCTCAAAATGGGAGTTGAAAGGAGAAGGTGGGAGCACCAAAGTAGCTAAGGCCTGCTGATTGGATACTTCATTGCATTTAAACTGCTCAGAGCTTGCTGGGAACTGCTTGCTGGGAATTCCTACAAATTGTGAGTTGAAAAGGAGAAGGTGGAAGGACCAAAGTAGCTAAGGCCCGCTGATTGGATACTTCATTGCATTTAAACTGCTCAGAGCTTGCTGGGAACTGCTTGCTGGGAATTGCTACAAATTGTGAGTTGAAAAGGAGAAGGTGGGAGGACCAAAGTAGCTAAGGCCTGCTGATTGGATACTTCATTGCATTTAAACTGCTCAGAGCTTCCTGGGAACTGCTTGCTGGGAATTGCTACAAATTGTGAGTTGAAAAGGAGAAGGTGGGAGGACCAAAGTAGCTATGGCCTGCTGATTGAATCCTTCATTGCATTTAAACTGCATTTAAACTGCATTTAAACTGCTCAGAGCTTGCTGGGAACTGCTTACTGGGAATTGCTACAAATTGTGAGTTGAAAAGGAGAAGTTGGGAGGACCAAAGTAGCTAAGGCCTGCTGATTGGATACTTCATTGCATTTAAACTGCATTTAAACTGCTCAGAGCTTGCTGGGAACTGCTTGAAGGGTAATTGCTACAAATTGTGAGTTGAAAAGGAGAAGGTTGGAGGACCAAAGTAGCTAATGCCTGCTGATTGGATACTTCATTGCATTTAAACTGCATTTCAACTGCATTTCAACTGCTCAGAGCTTGCTGGGAACTGCTTGCTGGGAACTGGTACAAATTGTGAGTTGAAAAGGAGAAGGTGGGAGGACCAAAGTAGCTAAGGCCTGCTGATTGCATACTTCATTGCATTGAAACTGCATTTAAACCTCTCAGAGCGTGCTGGGAACTGCTTGCTGGGAATTGCTACAAATTGTGAGTTGAAAAGGAGACGTTGGGAGGACCAAAGTAGCTAAGGCCTGCTGATTGGATACTTCATTGCATTTAAACTGCATTTAAACTGCATTTAAACTGCTCAGAGCTTGCTGGGAACTGCTTGCTGGGAATTGCTACAAATTGTGAGTTGAAAAGGAGAAGGTGGGAGGACCAAAGTAGCTAAAACCTGCTCATTGAATCATTCATTGCATTTAAACTGCATTTAAATTGCATTTAAACTGCTCAGAGCTTGCTGGGAACTGCTTGCTGGGAATTGCTACAAAGTGTGAGTTGAAAAGGAGAAGGTGGGATGACCAAAGTAGCTAAGGCCTGCTGATTGGATACTTCATTGCATTTAAACTGCATTTAAACTGCTCAGAGCTTGCTGGGAACTGCTTGCTTGGAATTGCTACAAAGTGTGAGTTGAAAAGGAGAAGGTGGGAGGACCAAAGTAGCTAAGGCCTGCTGATTGGATACTTCATTGCATTTAAACTGCATTTAAACTGCATTTAAACTGCTCAGAGCTTGCTGGGAAATGCTTGATGGGAATTGCTACAAATTGTGAGTTGAAAAGGAGAAGGTGGGTGGACCAAAGTAGCTAAGGCCTGCTGATTGGATACTTTATTGCATTTAAACTGCATTTAAACTGCTCAGAGCTTGCTGGGAACTCCTTGGTGGGAATTGCTACAAATTGTGAGTTGAAAAGGAGGAGGTGGGAGGACCAAAGTAGCTAAGGCCTGATGATTGGATACTTCATTGCATCTAAACTGCATTTAAACTGCTCAGAGCTTGCTGGGAACTGTACAAATTGTGAGTTGAAAAGGAGAAGGTGGGAGGACCAAAGTAGCTAAGACCTGCTGATTGGATACTTCATTGCATTTGAACTGCATTAAACCTGCTCAGAGCTTGCTGGGAACGCCTTGGCTGGAATTGCTACAAAATTGGTGAGTTGAACAGGAGAAGGTGGAGGACCAAAAAGTAGCTAAGGCCTGCTGGTGATTGGATACTTCATTGAATTTTTTAAACGCATTAAAACTGATCAGAGATGCTGGAAATGCTTGGGGAAACGGTACAAATGGTGAGTTGAAAAGGAGAACGGTGGGAGGACCAAAAGTAGCTAAGGCCTGCTGATTGGATACTTCATTGCATTTAAACTACTCAGAGCTTGCTGGGAACTGCTTGCTGGGAATTGCTACAAAGTGTGAGTTGAAAAGGAGAAGGTGGGAGGACCAAAGTAGCTAAGGCCTGCTGATTGGATACTTCATTGCATTTAAACTGCTCAGAGCTTGCTGGGAACTGCTTGCTGGGAATTGCTACAAATTGTCAGTTGAAAAGGAGAAGGTGGGAGGACCAAAATAGCTAAGGCCTGCTGATTGGATACTTCATTGCATTTAAACTGCTCAGAGTTTGCTCGGAACTGCTTGCTGGGAATTGCTACAAATTGTGAGTTGAAAAGGAGAAGGTGGGATGACCAAAGTAGCTAAGGCCTGCTGATTGGATACTTCATTGCATTTAAACTGCTCAGAGTTTGCTGGGAACTCCTTGGTGGGAATTGCTACAAATTGTGAGTTGAAAAGGAGAAGGTGGGAGGACCAAAGTAGCTAAGGCCTGATGATTGGATACTTCATTGCATTTGAACTGCATTTAAACTGCTCAGAGCTTGCTGGGAACTGCTTGCTGGGATTGCTACAAAAATGGGTTGAAAAGGAGAAGGGGAGGACCAACGTAGCTAAGGCCTGCTTGATTGGATACTTCATTGGCATATTTAAACTGCATTTAAACTGCTCAGAGCTTGCTGGGAACGGTTGCTGGGAATGGGACAAATTGGAGTGAAAGGAGAAGGTGGGAGGACCAAAGTAGCTAAGCCTGCTGATTGGAACTTCATTGCATTTAAAACTGCATTTAAACTGTCAGAGCTGCTAGGGTAACTGGTTGGCGGGGATTGCTACAGGTCGTGAGTTGAAAGGAGAAGGTGGGAGGACCAACCAAAGTAGATAAGGCTCTGCTGATTGGATTACTTCATTGCATTTAAAACTGCTCAGAGGCTTCCTGGGAACTGCTTGCTGGGAATTGCTACAAATTGTGAGTTGAAAAGGAGAATGTGGGAGGACCAAAGTAGCTAAGGCCGGCTGATTGGATACTTCATTGCATTTAAACTGCATTTAAACTGCATTTAAACTGCTCAGAGCTTGCTGGGAACTGCTTGCTGGGAATTGCTACAAATTGTGAGTTGAAAAGGAGAAGGTTGGAGGACCAAAGTAGCTAATGCCTGCTGATTGGATACTTCATTGCATTTAAACTGCATTTAAACAAATGCTCAGAGTGCTGGGAACTGCTTGCTGGGAACTGGTACAAATTGTGAGTTGAAAAGGAGAAGGTGGGAGGACCAAAGTAGCTAAGACCTGCTGATTGGATACTTCATTGCATTTAAACTGCATTTAACCTGCTCAGAGCTTGCTGGGAACTGCTTCCTGGGAATTGCTACAAAGTGTGAGTTGAAAAGGAGAAGGTGGAAGGACCAAAGTACCTAAGGCCTGCTGATTGGATACTTCATTGCATTTAAACTGCTCAGAGCTTGCTGGGAACTGCTTGCTGGGAATTGCTACAAAATGTCAGTTGAAAAGGAGAAGGTGGGAGGACCAAAGTAGCTAAGGCCTGCTGATTGGAACCTTCATTGCATTTAAACTGCTCAGAGCTTGCTGGGAACTGCTTGCTGGGAATTCCTACAAATTGTGAGTTGAAAAGGAGAAGGTGGGAGGACCAAAGTAGCTAAGGCCTGCTGATTGCATACTTAATTGCATTTAAACTGCATTTAACTGCTCAGAGCTTGTCGGGAACTGCTTGCTGGGAATTTGCTACAAAGCTGTGAGTTGAAAAGGAGAAAGGTGGTAGGACCAAAGAGGCTAAGGCCTGCATGATTGATCCGTCATTGCATTTTTAAACTGCATTTAAACTGCATTTAAACTGCTCAGAGGTTGCTAGGAACTGCTTGCTGGGAATTGCTACAAATTGTGAGTTGAAAAGGAGAAGGTGGGAGGACCAAAGTAGCTAAGGCCTGCTGATTGGATACTTTATTGCATTTAAACTGCATTTAAACTGCTCAGAGCTTGCTGGGAACTCCTTGGTGGGAATTGCTACAAATTGTGAGTTGAAAAGGAGGAGGTGGGAGGACCAAAGTAGCTAAGGCCTGCTGATTGGATACTTCATTGCATTTAAACTGCTCAGAGTTTGCTCGGAACTGCTTGCTGGGAATTGCTACAAATTGTGAGTTGAAAAGGAGAAGGTGGGATGACCAAAGTAGCTAAGGCCTGCTGATTGGATACTTCATTGCATGTAAACTGCATTTAAACTGCATTTAAACTGCTCAGAGCTTGCTGGGAACTCCTTGGTGGGAATTGCTACAAATTGTGAGTTGAAAAGGAGAAGGTGGGAGGACCAAAGTAGCTAAGGCCTGATGATTGGATACTTCATTGCATTTAAACTGCATTTAAACTGCTCAGAGCTTGCTGGGAACTGCTTGCTGGGAACTGGTACAAATTGTGAGTTGAAAAGGAGAAGGTGGGAGGACCAAAGTAGCTAAGACCTGCTGATTGGATACTTCATTGCATTTGAACTGCATTTAAACTGCTCAGAGCTTGCTGGGAACTGCTTGCTGGGAATTGCTACAAATTGTGAGTTGAAAAGGAGAAGGTGGGAGGACCAAAGTAGCTAAGGCCTCCCAAAGTAGCTAAGGCCTCCTGATTGAATCCTTCATTGCATTTAAACTGCATTTAAATTGCATTTAAACTGCTCAGAGATTGCTGGGAACTGCTTGCTGGGAATTGCTACAAATTGTGAGTTGAAAAGGAGAAGGTGGTAGGACCAAAGTAGCTAAGGCCTGCTGATTGGATACTTCATTGCATTTAAACTGCATTTAAACTGCTCAGAGCTTGCTTGGAACTGGTTGCTGGGAATTGCTACAAGGTGTGAGTTGAAAAGGAGAAGGTGGGATGACCAAAGTAGCTAAGGCATGCTGATTGGATACTTTATTGCATTTAAATTGCATTTAAACTGCTCAGAGCTTGCTGGGAACTCCTTGGTGGGAATTGCTACAAATTGTGAGTTGAAAAGGAGAAGGTGGGAGGACCAAAGTAGCTAAGGCCTGCTGATTGGATACTTCATTGCAATTAAACTGCATTTAAACTGCAGAGCTTGCTGGGAACTGCTTGCTGGGAATTGCTACAAAGTGTGAGTTGAAAAGGAGAAGGTGGGAGGACCAAAGTAGCTAAGGCCTGCTGATTGGATACTTCATTGCATTTAAATTGCTCAGAGCTTGCTGGGAACTGCTTGCTGGGAATTGCTACAAATTTTGAGTTGAAAAGGAGAAGCATTTAAACTGCTCAGAGCTTGCTGGGAACTGCTTGCTGGGAACTGGTACAAATTGTGAGTTGAAAAGGAGAAGGTGGGAGGACCAAAGTAGCTAAGGCCTGCTGATTGGATACTTCATTGCATTGAACTGCATTTAAAGTCTCAGAGCTGCTGGGAACTGCTTGCTGGGAATTGCTACAAATTGTGAGTTGAAAAGGTGAAGGTGGGAGGACCAAAGTAGCTATGGCCTGCTGATTGAATCCTTCATTGCATTTAAACTGCATTTAAATTGCATTTAAACTGCTCAGAGGTTGCTGGGAACTGCTTGCTGGGAATTGCTACAAATTGTGAGTTGAAAAGGAGAAGGTGGGAGGACCAAAGTAGCTAAGGCCTGCTGATTGGATACTTCATTGCATTTGAACTGCATTTAAACTGCTCAGAGCTTGCTGGGAACTGGTTGCTGGGAATTGCTACAAGGTGTGAGTTGAAAAGGAGAAGGTGGGAGGACCAAAGTAGCTAAGGCCTGCTGATTGGATACTTTATTGCATTTAAACTGCATTTAAACTGCTCAGAGCTTGCTGGGAACTCCTTGGTGGGAATTGCTACAAATTGTGAGTTGAAAAGGAGAAGGTGGGAGGACCAAAGTAGCTAAGGCCTGCTGATTGGATACTTCATTGCATTTAAACTGCATTTAAACTGCATTTAAACTGCTCAGAGCTTGCTGTGAACTGCTTGCTGGGAACTGGTACAAATTGTGAGTTGAAAAGGAGAAGGTGGGAGGACCAAAGTAGCTAAGGCCTGCTGATTGGATACTTCATTGCATTTAAACTGCATTTAAAGTGCTCAGAGCTTGCTGGGAACTGCTTGCTGGGAATTGCTACAAATTGTGAGTTGAAAAGGAGAAGGTGGGAGGACCAAAGTAGCTAAAACCTGCTCATTGGATACTTCATTGCATGTAAACTGCATTTAAACTGCATTTAAACTGCTCAGAGCTTGCTGGGAACTGCTTGCTGGGAATTGCTACAAATTGTGAGTTGAAAAGGAGAAGGTGGGAGGACCAAAGTAGCTAAGGCCTCCTGATTGAATCCTTCATTGCATTTAAACTGCATTTAAATTGCATTTAAACTGCTCAGAGATTGCTGGGAACTGCTTGCTGGGAATTGCTACAAATTGTGAGTTGAAAAGGAGAAGGTGGTAGGACCAAAGTAGCTAAGGCCTGCTGATTGGATACTTCATTGCATTTAAACTGCATTTAAACTGCTCAGAGCTTGCTGGGAACTGGTTGCTGGAAATTGCTACAAGGTGTGAGTTGAAAAGGAGAAGGTGGGATGACCAAAGTAGCTAAGGCCTGCTGATTGGATACTTTATTGCATTTAAATTGCATTTAAACTGCTCAGAGCTTGCTGGGAACTGCTTGGTGGGAATTGCTACAAGGTGTGAGTTGAAAAGGAGAAGGTGGGAGGACCAAAGTAGCTAAGACCTGCTGATTGGATACTTCATTGCATTTAAACTGTATTTAAACTGCATTTAAACTGCTCAGAGCTTGCTGTGAACTGCTTGCTGGGAACTGGTACAAATTGTGAGTTGAAAAGGAGAAGGTGGGAGGACCAAAGTAGCTAAGGCCTGCTGATTGGATACTTCATTGCATTTAAACTGCATTTAAAGTGCTCAGAGCTTGCTGGGAATTGCTACAAATTGTGAGTTGAAAAGGAGAAGGTGGGAGGACCAAAGTAGCTAAAACCTGCTCATTGGATACTTCATTGCATGTAAACTGCATTTAAACTGCATTTAAACTGCTCAGAGCTTGCTGGGAACTGCTTGCTGGGAATTGCTACAAATTGTGAGTTGGAAAGGAGAAGGTGGGATGACCAAAGTAGCTAAGGCCTGCTGATTGGATACTTCATTGCATGTAAACTGCATTTAAACTGCATTTAAACTGCTCAGAGCTTGCTGGGAACTGCTTGATGGGAATTGCTACAAATTGTGAGTTGAAAATGAGAAGGTGGGTGGACCAAAGTAGCTAAGGCCTGCTGATTGGATACTTTATTGCATTTAAACTGCATTTAAACAGCTCAGAGCTTGCTGGGAACTCCTTGGTGGGAATTGCTACAAATTGTGAGTTGAAAAGGAGAAGGTGGGAGGACCAAAGTAGCTAAGGCCTGATGATTGGATACTTCATTGCATTTAAACTGCATTTAAACTGCTCAGAGCTTGCTGGGAACTGCTTGCTGGGAACTGGTACAAATTGTGAGTTGAAAAGGAGAAGGTGGGAGGACCAAAGTAGCTAAGACCTGCTGATTGGATACTTCATTGCATTTGAACTGCATTTAAACTGCTCAGAGCTTGCTGGGAACTGCTTGCTGGGAATTGCTACAAATTGTGAGTTGAAAAGGAGAAGGTGGGAGGACCAAAGTAGCTATGGCCTGCTCATTGAATCCTTCATTGCATTTAAACTGCATTTAAATTGCATTTAAACTGCTCAGAGGTTGCTGGGAACTGCTTGCTGGGAATTGCTACAAGGTGTGAGTTGAAAAGGAGAAGGTGGGATGACCATAGTAGCTAAGGCCTGCTGATTGGATACTTCATTGCATGTAAACTGCATTTAAACTGCATTTAAACTGCTCAGAGCTTGCTGGGAACTGCTTGCTGGGAATTGCTACAAATTGTGAGTTGAAAAGGAGAAGGTGGGAGGACCAAAGTAGCTAAGGCCTCCTGATTGAATCCTTCATTGCATTTAAACTGCATTTAAATTGCATTTAAACTGCTCAGAGATTGCTGGGAACTGCTTGCTGGGAATTGCTACAAATTGTGAGTTGAAAAGGAGAAGGTGGTAGGACCAAAGTAGCTAAGGCCTGCTGATTGGATACTTCATTGCATTTAAACTGCATTTAAACTGCTCAGAGCTTGCTGGGAACTGGTTGCTGGAAATTGCTACAAGGTGTGAGTTGAAAAGGAGAAGGTGGGATGACCAAAGTAGCTAAGGCCTGCTGATTGGATACTTCATTGCATTTAAACTGCATTTAAACTGCTCAGAGCTTGCTGGGAACTGCTTGCTGGGAACTGGTTCAAATTGTGAGTTGAAAAGCAGAAGGTGGGAGGACCAAAGTAGCTAAGGCCTGCTGATTGGATACTTCATTGCAATTAAACTGCTCAGAGCTTGCTGGGAACTGCTTGCTGGGAATTGCTACAAAGTGTGAGTTGAAAAGGAGAAGGTGGGAGGACCAAAGTAGCTAAAACCTGCTCATTGGATACTTCATTGCATGTAAACTGCATTTAAACTGCATTTAAACTGCTCAGAGCTTGCTGGGAACTGCTTGCTGGGAATTGCTACAAATTGTGAGTTGAAAAGGAGGAGAAGGTGGGAGGACAAAATAGCTAAGGCCTTGCTGATTGGATACTCATTGCATTTAAACTGCTCAGAGTTGCTCGGAACTGACTTGCTGGGAATTGTCTACAAATTGTGAGTTGAAAGGAGCAGGTGGTGGACCAAAGTAGCTAAGGCCTGCTGATTGGATACTTCATTGCATTTAAACTGCATTTAACCTGCTCAGAGCTTGCTGGGAACTGGTTGCTGGGAATTGCTACAAGGTGTGAGTTGAAAAGGAGAAGGTGGGATGACCAAAGTAGCTAAGGCCTGCTGATTGGATACTTTATTGCATTTAAACTGCATTTAAACTGCTCAGAGCTTGCTGGGAACTCCTTGGTGGGAATTGCTACAAATTGTGAGTTGAAAAGGAGAAGGTGGGAGGACCAAAGTAGCTAAGGCCTGATGATTGCATACTTCATTGCATTTAAACTGCATTTAAACTGCTCAGAGCTTGCTGGGAACTGCTTGCTGGGAACTGGTACAAATTGTGAGTTGAAAAGGAGAAGGTGGGAGGACCAAAGTAGCTAAGACCTGCTGATTGGATACTTCATTGCATTTGAACTGCATTTAAACTGCTCAGAGCTTGCTGGGAACTGCTTGCTGGGAATTGCTACAAATTGTGAGTTGAAAAGGAGAAGGTGGGAGGACCAAAGTAGCTAAGGCCTGCTGATTGAATCCTTCATTGCGTTTAAACTGCATTTAAATTGCATTTAAACTGCTCAGAGATTGCTGGGAACTGCTTGCTGGGAATTGCTACAAATTGTGAGTTGAAAAGGAGAAGGTGGGAGGACCAAAGTAGCTAAGGCCTGCTGATTGGATACTTCATTGCATTTAAACTGCATTTAACCTGCTCAGAGGTTGCTGGGAACTGGTTGCTGGGAATTGCTACAAGGTGTGAGTTGAAAAGGAGAAGGTGGGATGACCAAAGTAGCTAAGGCCTGCTGATTGGATACTTTATTGCATTTAAACTGCATTTAAACTGCTCAGAGCTTGCTGGGAACTCCTTGGTGCGAATTGCTACAAATTCTGAGTTGAAAAGGAGAAGGTGGGAGGACCAAAGTAGCTAAGGCCTGCTGATTGGATACTTCATTGCATTTAAACTGCTCAGAGGTTGCTGGGAACTGGTACAAATTGTGAGTTGAAAAGGAGAAGGTCGGAGGACCAAAGTAGCTAAGACCTGCTGATTGGATACTTCATTGCATTTGAACTGCATTTAAACTGCATTTAAACTGCTCAGAGCTTGCTGGGAACTGCTTGCTGGGAATTGCTACAAATTGTGAGTTGAAAAGGAGAAGGTGGGAGGACCAAAGTAGCTAAGGCCTGCTGATTGAATCCTTCATTGCATTTAAACTGTATTTAAATTGCATTTAAACTGCTCAGAGCTTGCTGGGAACTGCTTGCTGGGAATTGCTACAAATTGTGAGTTGAAAAGGAGAAGGTGGGAGGACCAAAGTAGCTAAGGCCTGCTGATTGGATACTTCATTGCATTTGAACTGCATTTAAACTGCTCAGAGCTTGCTGGTAAATGGTTGCTGGGATTTGCTACAAGGTGTGAGTTGAAAAGGAGAAGGTGGGATGACCAAAGTAGCTAAGCCTGCGCTTGGATACATTTTTGCAATTTAAACTGCATTTTAACTGCTCAGAAGCTTGCTGGGACTCCTTGGTGCAATTGCTACAAATTGTGAGTTGAAAAGGAGAAGTTGTGGGGAGGACAAAGTAGCTAAAGGTCTGCTGATTGATACTTCATTGTCATTTAAACTGGGGCATTTAAACTGCATTTAAACTGCTCAGAGCTTGCTGTGAACTCTTGCTGGGAACTGGTACAGAATTGTGGAGTTGAAAAGAGAAGGTGGGGAGGACAAAGTAGCTTAAGACCTGCTGATTGGATACTTCATTTCATTTAAACTGCATTTAAAGTCTCATAGCTTGCTGGGAACTGCTTGCTGGGAATTGCTACAAATTGTGAGTTGAAAAGGAGAAGGTGGGAGGACCAAAGTAGCTAAGGCCCGCTGATTGGATACTTCATTGCATTTAAACTGCATTTAAACTGCATTTAAACTGCTCAGAGCTTGCTGTGAACTGCTTGCTGGGAACTGGTACAAATTGTGAGTTGAAAAGGAGACGGTGGGAGGACCAAAGTAGCTAAGGCCTGCTGATTGGATACTTCATTGCATTTAAACTGCATTTAAACTGCTCAGAGGTTGCTGGGAACTGCTTGCTGGGAATTGCTACAAAGTGTGAGTTCAAAAGGAGAAGGTGGGAGGACCAAAGTAGCTAAGGCCTGCTGATTGGATGCTTCATTGCATTTAAACTGCTAAGAGCTTGCTAGAACTGCTTTGCTGGGATTGCTACAAGTTGTGAGTTGAAAAGGATAAGGGTGGTATGACCATAGTAGCTAAGTCCTGCTGGATTGGATCGTTATTGCATTTAAACTGCATTTAAACTGCCCAGAGCTTGCTGGGAATTGCTTGATGGGAATTGCTACAAACTGTGAGTTGAAAAGGAGAAGGTGGGAGGACCAAAGTAGCTAAGGACCTGCAGATTGGATACTTCATTGCATTTAAACTGCATTTAAACTGCCCAGAGCTTGCTGGGAATTGCTTGCTGGGAATTGCTTGCTGGGAATTGCTACAAACTGTGAGTTAAAAAGGAGAATGTGGGAGGACCAAAGTAGCTAAGGCCCTGCTGATTAGATACTTCATTGCATTTAAACTGCATTTAAACTGCCCAGAGCTTCCTGGGAATTGCTTGCTGGGAATTGCTTGCTGAGAATTGCTACAAACTGTGAGTTGAAAATGAGAAGGTGGGAGGCCCAAAGTATCTAAGGTCCTCGTGATTGGATACTTCATTGCATTTAAACTGCATTTAAACTGCCCAGAGGTTGCTGGGAAATTGCTTGCTGGGAATTGCTACAAACTGGGAGTTGAAAAGGAGAAGGTGGGAGGACCAAAGTATCTAAGGTCCTCGTGATTGGATACTTCATTGCATTTAAACTGCATTTAAACTGCCCAGAGGTTGCTGGGAATTGCTTGCTGGGAATTGCTTGCTGGGAATTGCTTGCTGGGAACTGCTACAAACTGTGAGTTGAAAAGGAAAAGGTGGGAGGACCAAAGTAGCTAAGGTCCTCGTGATTGGATACTTCATTGCATTTAAACTGCATTTAAACTGCCCAGAGCTTGCTGGGAATTGCTTGCTTGGAAATGCTTGCTGGGAATTGCTTGATGGGAATTGCTACAAACTGTGAGTTGAAAAAGAGAAGGTGGGAGGACCAAAGTAGCTAAGGCTCTGCTGATTGGATCCTTCATTTCATTTAAACTGCATTTAACCTGCCCAGAGCTTGCTGGGAATTGCTTGCTTGGAATTGCTTGCTAGGAATTGCTTGCTGAGAATTGCTTGCTGGGAATTGCTACAAACTGTGAGTTGAAAAGGAGAAGGTGGGAGGACCAAAGTAGCTAAGGCCCTGCTGATTGGATACTTCATTGCATTTAAACTGTATTTAAACTGCCCAGAGCTTGCTGGGAATTGCTTGCTGGGAATTGCTACAAACTGTGAGTAACAAAGGAGAAGGTCGGAGGACCAAAGTAGCTAAGGCCCTGCTGATTGGATACTTCATTGCATTTAAACTGCATTTAAACTGTCCAGAGCTTGCTGGGAATTGCTTGCTGGGAATTGCTTGCTGGGAATTGCCTGCTGGGAATTGCTACAAACTGTGATTTGAAAAGGAGAAGGTGGGAGGACCAAAGGAGCTAAGGCCCTGCTGATTGGATACTTCATTGCATTTAAACTGCATTTAAACTGCCCAGAGCTTGCTGGGAATTGCTTGATGGGAATAGCTACAAACTGTGAGTTGAAAAGGAGAAGGTGGGAGGACCAAAGTAGCTAAGGCCGTGCAGATTGGATACTTCATTGCATTTAAACTGCATTTAAACTGCCCAGAGCTTGCTGGCAATTGCTTGCTGGGAATTGCTTGCTGGGAATTGCTACAAACTGTGAGTAGAAAAGGAGAAGGTGGGAGGACCAAAGTATCTAAGGTCCTCGTGATTGGATACTTCATTGCATTTAAACTGCATTTAAACTGCCCAGAGGTTGCTGGGAATTGCTTGCTGGGAATTGCTTGCTGGGAATTGCTTGCTGGGAACTGCTACAAACTGTGAGTTGAAAAGGAGAAGGTGGGAGGACCAAAGTAGCTAAGGTCCTCGTGATTGGATACTTCATTGCATTTAAACTGCATTTACACTACCCAGAGGTTGCTGGGTATTTCTTGCTGGGAATTTCTTGCTGGGATTTTCTGGCTGGGAATTGCTTGCTGGGAATTGCTACAAACTGTGAGCTGAAAAGGAGAAGGTGGGAGGACCAAAGTAGCTAAGGCCCTGCTGATTGGATACTTCATTGCATTTAAACTGCATTTAAACTGGCCAGACCTTACTGGGAATTGCTTGCTGGGAATTGCTTGCTGGGAATTGCTACAAACTGTGAGTTGAAAAGGAGAAGGTGGGAGGACCAAAGTAGCTAAAGCCCTGCTGATTGGATACTTCATTGCATTTAAACTGTATTTAAACTGCCCAGAGCTTGCTGGGAATTGCTTGCTGGGAATTGCTACAAACTGTGAGTTGAAAAGGAGAAGGTGGGAGGACCAAAGTAGCTAAGGCCCTGCTGATTGGATACTTCATTGCATTTAAACTGTATTTAAACTGCCCAGAGCTTGCTGGGAATTGCTTGCTGGGAATTGCTACAAACTGTGAGTTGAAAAGGAGAGTGGGAGGACCAAGAAGCTAAGGCCCTGCTGATTGGATACTTCATTGCATTTAAACTGCATTTAAACTGCCCAGAGCTTACTGGGAATTACTTGCTGGGAATTGCCTGCTGGGAATTGCTACAAACTGTGAGCTGAAAAGGAGAAGGTGGGAGGACCAAGGTTGTTAAGGCCCTGCTGATTGGATACTTCATTGCATTTAAACTGCATTTAAACTGGCCAGAGCTTGCTGGCAATTGCTTGCTGGGAATTGTTTGCTGGGAAATGCTTGCTGGGAATTGCTTGCTGGGAATTGCTTGCTGGGAATTGCTACAAACTGTGAGTTGAAAAGGAGAAGGTGGGAGGACCAAAGTAGCTAAGGCCCTGCTGATTGGATACTTCATTGCATTTAAACTGCATTTAAACTGCCCAGAGCTTGCTGGGAATTGCTTGCTTGGAATTGCTTGCTGGCAATTGCTACAAACTCTGAGTTGAAAAGGAGAAGGTGGGAGGAACAAAGTAGCTAAGGCCCTGCTGGTTGGATACTTCATTGCATTTAAACTGCATTTAAACTGCCCAGAGCTTGCTGGGAATTGCTTGATGGGAATTGCTACAAACTGTGAGTTGAAAAGGAGAAGGTGGGAGGACCAAAGTAGCTAAGGCCCTGCTGATTGGATACTTCATTGCATTTAAACTGCATTTAAACTGCCCAGAGCTTGCTGGGAATTGCTGCAAACTGTGAGTAGAAAAGGAGAAGGTGGGAGGAACAAAGTAGCTAAGGTCCTGCTGATTGGATACTTCATTGCATTTAAACTACATTTAAACTGGCCAGACCTTACTGGGAATTGCTTGCTGGGAATTGCTACAAACTGTGAGTTGAAAAGGAGAAGGTGGGAGGACCTAAGTAGCTAAGGCCCTGCTGATTGGATACTTCATTGCATTTAAACTGCATTTAAACTGCCCAGAGCTTGCTGGGAATTGCTTGCTGGGAATTGCTACAATCTGTGAGTTGAAAAGGAGAATGTGGGAGGACCAAAGTAGCTAAGGCCCTGCTGATTAGATACTTCATTGCATTTAAACTGCATTTAAACTGCCCAGAGCTTCCTGGGAATTGCTTGCTGGGAATTGCTTGCTGAGAATTGCTACAAACTGTGAGTTGAAAAGGAGAAGGTGGGAGGCCCAAAGTATCTAACGTCCTCGTGATTGGATACTTCATTGCATTTAAACTGCATTTAAACTGCCCAGAGGTTGCTGGGAATTGCTTGCTGGGAATTGCTTGCTGGGAACTGCTACAAACTGTGAGTTGAAAAGGAGAAGGTGGGAGGACCAAAGTAGCTAAGGTCCTCGTGATTGGATACTTCATTGCATTTAAACTGCATTTAAACTGCCCAGAGGTTGCTGGGTATTTCTTGCTGGGAATTTCTTGCTGGGATTTTCTTGCTGGGAATTGCTTGCTGGGAATTGCTACAAACTGTGAGTTGAAAAGGTGAAGGTGGGCGGAACAAAGTAGCTAAGGTCCTGCTGATTGGATACTTCATTGCATTTAAACTGCATTTAAACTGGCCAGACCTTACTGGGAATTGTTTGCTGGGAATTGCTTGCTGGGAATTGCTACAAACTGTGAGCTGAAAAGGAGAAGGTGGGAGGACCAAAGTAGCTAAGGCCCTGCTGATTGGATACTTCATTGCATTTAAACTGCATTTAAACTGCGCAGAGCTTGCTGGGAATTGCTTGATGGGAATTGCTACAAACTGTGAGTTGAAAAGGAGAAGGTGGGAGGACCAAAGTAGCTAAGGCTCTGCTGATTGGATACTTCATTTCATTTAAACTGCATTTAACCTGCCCAGAGCTTGCTGGGAATTGCTTGCTTGGAATTGCTTGCTGGGAAATGCTTGCTGGGAATTGCTTGCTGGGAATTGCTACAAACTGTGAGTTGAAAAGGAGAAGGTGGGAGGACCAAAGTAGCTAAGGCCCTGCTGATTGGATACTTCATTGCATTTAAACTGCATTTAAACTGCCCAGAGCTAGCTGGGAATTGCTTGCTGGGAATTGCTTGCTGGGAATTGCTACAAACTGTGAGTTGAAAAGGAGAAGGTGGGAGGACCAAAGTAGCTAAGGCCCTGCTGGTTGGATACTTCATTGCATTTAAACTGCATTTAAACTGCCCAGAGCTAGCTGGGAATTGCTTGCTGGGAATTGCTACAAACTGTGAGTTGAAAAGGAGAAGGTGGGAGGACCAAAGTAGCTAAGGCCCTGCTGATTGGATACTTCATTGCATTTAAACTACATTTAAACTGCCCAGAGCTTACTGGGAATTACTTGCTGGGAATTGCCTGCTGGGAATTGCTACAAACTGTGAGCTGAAAAGGAGAAGGTGGGAGGACCAAGGTTGTTAAGGCCCTGCTGATTGGATACTTCATTGCATTTAAACTGCATTTAAACTGGCCAGATCTTACTGGGAATTGCTTGCTGGGAATTGCTTGCTGGGAATTGCTACAAACTCTGACTTGAAAAGGAGAAGGTGGGAGGACCAAAGTAGCTAAGGCCCTGCTGATTGGATACTTCATTGCATTTAAACTGCATTTAAACTGCCCAGAGCTTGCTGGGAATTGCTTGCTTGGAATTGCTTGCTGGCAATTGCTACAAACTGTGAGTTGAAAAGGAGAAGGTGGGAGGAACAAAGTAGCTAAGGCCCTGCTGGTTGGATACTTCATTGCATTTAAACTGCATTTAAACTGCCCAGAGCTTGCTGGGAATTGCTTGATGGGAATTGCTACAAACTGTGAGTTGAAAAGGAGAAGGTGGGAGGACCAAAGTAGCTAAGGCCCTGCTGATTGGATACTTCATTGCATTTAAACTGCATTTAAACTGCCCAGAGCTTCCTGGGAATTGCTGCAAACTGTGAGTAGAAAAGGAGAAGGTGGGAGGAACAAAGTAGCTAAGGTCCTGCTGATTGGATACTTCATTGCATTTAAACTGCATTTAAACTGGCCAGACCTTACTGGGAATTGCTTGCTGGGAATTGCTACAAACTGTGAGTTGAAAAAGAGGAGGTGGGAGGACCTAAGTAGCTAAGGCCCTGCTGATTGGATACTTCATTGCATTTAAACTGCATTTAAACTGCCCAGAGCTTGCTGGGAATTGCTTGCTGGGAATTGCTACAAACTGTGAGTTGAAAAGGAGAATGTGGGAGGACCAAAGTAGCTAAGGCCCTGCTGATTAGATACTTCATTGCATTTAAACTGCATTTAAACTGCCCAGAGCTTCCTGGGAATTGCTTGCTGGGAATTGCTTGCTGGGAATTGCTACAAACTGTGAGTTGAAAAGGAGAAGGTGGGAGGACCAAAGTAGCTAAGGCCCTGCTTATTAGATACTTCATTGCATTTAAACTGCATTTAAACTGCCCAGAGCTTGCTGGGAATTGCTTGCTTGGAAATGCTTGCTGGGAATTGCTTGATGGGAATTGCTACAAACTGTGAGTTGAAAAAGAGAAGGTGGGAGGACCAAAGTAGCTAAGGCTCTGCTGATTGGATCCTTCATTTCATTTAAACTGCATTTAACCTGCCCAGAGCTTGCTGGGAATTGCTTGCTTGGAATTGCTTCCTGGGAATTGCTTGCTTGGAATTGCTTGCTGGGAATTGCTACAAACTGTGAGTTGAAAAGGAGAAGGTGGGAGGACCAAAGTAGCTAAGGCCCTGCTGGTTGGATACTTCATTGCATTTAAACTGCATTTAAACTGCCCAGAGCTTGCTGGGAATTGCTTGCTGGGAATTGCTACAAACTGTGAGTTGAAAAGGAAAATGTGGGAGGACCAAAGTAGCTAAGGCCCTGCTGATTGGATACTTCATTGCATTTAAACTGCATTTAAACTGCCCAGAGCTTCCTGGGAATTGCTTGCTTGGAATTGCTTGCTGGGAATTGCTACAAACTGTGAGTTGGAAA
This sequence comes from Azemiops feae, assembly GCA_023970755.1. Taxonomy (NCBI): domain Eukaryota; kingdom Metazoa; phylum Chordata; class Lepidosauria; order Squamata; family Viperidae; genus Azemiops; species Azemiops feae. The sequence continues at coordinate 44,344 of JALGBA010003691.1, forward strand.
GGAGAAGGTGGGAGGACCTAAGTAGCTAAGGCCCTGCTGATTGGATACTTCATTGCATTTAAACTGCATTTAAACTGCCCAGAGCTTGCTGGGAATTGCTGCAAACTGTGAGTAGAAAAGGAGAAGGTGGGAGGAACAAAGTAGCTAAGGTCCTGCTGATTGGATACTTCATTGCATTTAAACTGCATTTAAACTGGCCAGACCTTACTGGGAATTGCTTGCTGGGAATTGCTACAAACTGTGAGTTGAAAAAGAGAAGGTGGGAGGACCTAAGTAGCTAAGGCCCTGCTGATTGGATACTTCATTGCATTTAAACTGCATTTAAACTGCCCAGAGCTTGCTGGGAATTGCTTGCTGGGAATTGCTACAAACTGTGAGTTGAAAAGGAGAAGGTGGGAGGACCAAAGTAGCTAAGGCCCTGCTGATTGGATACGTCATTGCATTTAAACTGTATTTAAACTGCCCAGAGCTTGCTGGGAATTGCTTACTGGGAATTGCTACAAACTGTGAGTTTAAAAGGAGAAGGTGGGAGGACCAAAGAAGCTAAGTCCCTGCTGATTGGATACTTCATTGCATTTAAACTGCATTTAAACTGCCCAGAGCTTACTGGGAATTACTTGCTGGGAATTGCCTGCTGGGAATTGCTACAAACTGTGAGCTGAAAAGGAGAAGGTGGGAGGACCAAGGTTGTTAAGGCCCTGCTGATTGGATACTTCATTGCATTTAAACTGCATTTAAACTGGCCAGAGCTTGCTGGGAATTGATTGCTGGGAACTGCTTGCTGGCAATTGCTTGCTGGGAATTGTTTGCTGGGAAATGCTTGCTGGGAATTGCTTACTGGGAATTGCTACAAACTGTGAGTTGAAAAGGAGAAGGTGGGAGGACCAAAGTAGCTAAGGCCCTGCTGATTGGATACTTCATTGCATTTAAACTGCCCAGAGCTTGATGGGAATTGCTTGCTTGGAATTGCTTGCTGGCAATTGCTACAAACTGTGAGTTGAAAAGGAGAAGGTGGGAGGACCAAAGGAGCTAAGGCCCTGCTGATTGGATACTTCATTGCATTTAAACTGCATTTAAACTGCCCAGAGCTTGCTGGGAATTGATTGCTGGGAACTGCTTGCTGGGAATTGCTTGCTGGGAAATGCTACAAACTGTGAGTAGCAAAGGAGAAGGTCGGAGGACCAAAGGAGCTAAGGCCCTGGTGATTGGATACTTCATTGCATTTAAACTGCATTTAAACTGCCCAGAGCTTGCTGGGAATTGCTTGCTGGGAATTGCGTGCTGGGAATTGCCTGCTGGGAATTGCTACAAACTGTGATTTGAAAAGGAGAAGGTGGGAGGACCAAAGGAGCTAAGGCCCTGCTGATTGGATACTTCATTGCATTTAAACTGCATTTAAACTGCCCAGAGCTTGCTGGGAATTGCTTGTTGGGAATTGCTACAAACTGTGAGTAGAAAAGGAGAAGGTGGGAGGAACAAAGTAGCTAAGGTCCTGCTGATTGGATACTTCATTGCATTTAAACTGCATTTAAACTGGCCAGACCTTACTGGGAATTGCTTGCTGGGAATTGCTTGCTGGGAATTGCTACAAACTGTGAGCTGAAAAGGAGAATGTGTGAGGACCAAGGTTGCTAAGACCCTGCTGATTGGATAATTCATTGCATTTAAACTGCATTTAAACTGGCCAGACCTTACTGGGAATTGCTTGCTGGGAATTGCTTGCTGGGAATTGCTACAAACTGTGAGCTGAAAAGGAGAAGGTGTGAGGACCAAGGTTGCTAAGACCCTGCTGATTGGATAATTCATTGTATTTAAACTGCATTTAAACTGCCCAGAGCTTGCTGGGAATTGCTAATTGGGAATTGCTACAAACTGTGAGTAGAAAAGGAGAAGGTGGGAGGAACAAAGTAGCTAAGGTCCTGCTGATTGGATACTTCATTGCATTTAAACTGCATTTAAACTGGCCAGACCTTACTGGGAATTGCTTGCTGGGAATTGCTTGCTGGGAATTGCTACAAACTGTGAGCTGAAAAGGAGAAGGTGGGAGGACCAAGGTTGCTAAGGCCCTGCTGATTGGATACTTCATTGCATTTAAACTGCATTTAAACTGGCCAGACCTTACTGGGAATTGCTTGCTGGGAATTGCTTGCTGGGAATTGCTACAAACTGTGAGTTGAAAAGGAGAAGGTGGGAGGACCAAAGTAGCTAAGGCCCTGCCGATTGGATACTTCATTGCATTTAAACTGTATTTAAACTGCCCAGAGCTTGCTGGGAATTGCTTACTGGGAATTGCTACAAACTGTGAGTTTAAAAGGAGAAGGTGGGAGGACCAAAGAAGCTAAGACCCTGCTGATTGGATGCTTCATTGCATTTAAACTGCATTTAAACTGCCCAGAGCTTACTGGGAATTACTTGCTGGGAATTGCCTGCTGAGAATTGCTACAAACTGTGAGCTGAAAAGGAGAAGGTGGGAGGACCAAAGTAACTAAGACCCTGCTGATTGGATACTTCATTGCATTTAAACTGTATTTAAACTGCCCAGAGCTTGCTGGGAATTGCTTGCTGGGAATTGCTACAAACTGTGAGTTGAAAAGGAGAAGGTGGGAGGACAAAAGTAGCTAAGGCCCTGCTGATTGGATACTTCATTGCGTTTTAAACTGTTTTACCCCTGCCCGAGCTTGCTGGGAATTGCTTGCTGGAATTGCTACAAAACTGTGAGTTGAAAAAGGCAAGGTGGGAGGACAAAAGAGCTAAGGCCATGCTGATTGGATACTTCATTGGCATATTAAACTGTCTTTAATTAAACTGTCCCAAGCTTGCTGGGAATATGCTTACTGGTGAATTGCTACAAACTGTGAGTTGAAAAGGAGAAGGTGGGAGGACCTAAGTAGCTAAGGCCCTGCTGATTGGATACTTCATTGCATTTAAACTGCATTTAAACTGCCCAGAGCTTGCTGGGAATTGCTTGCTGGGAATTGCTACAAACTGTGAGTTGAAAAGGAGAATGTGGGAGGACCAAAGTAGCTAAGGCCCTGCTGATTAGATACTTCATTGCATTTAAACTGCATTTAAACTGCCCACAGCTTGCTGGGAATTGCTTGCTGGGAATTGCTTGCTGGGAATTGCCTGCTGGGAATTGCTACAAACTGTGATTTGAAAAGGAGAAGGTGGGAGGACCAAAGGAGCTAAGGCCCTGCTGATTGGATACTTCATTGCATTTAAACTGCATTTAAACTGCCCAGAGCTTGCTGGGAATTGCTACAAACTGTGAGTTGAAAAGGAGAAGGTGGGAGGACCAAAGTAGCTAAGGACCTGCAGATTGGATACTTCAATGCATTTAAACTGCATTTAAACTGCCCAGAGCTTGCTGGGAATTGCTTGCTGGGAATTGCTTGCTGGGAATTGCTACAAACTGTGAGCTGAAAAGGAGAAGGTGGGAGGACCAAGGTTGCTAAGACCCTGCTGATTGGATAATTCATTGCATTTAAACTGCATTTAAACTGGCCAGACCTTACTGGGAATTGCTTGCCGGGAATTGCTTGCTGGGAATTGCTACAAACTGTGAGTTGAAAAGGAGAAGGTGGGAGGACCAAAGTAGCTAAGGCCCTGCTGATTGGATACTTCATTGCATTTAAACTGCATTTAAACTGCCCAGAGCTTGCTGGGAATTGCTTGTTGGGAATTGCTTGCTGGGAATTGCTACAAACTGTGAGCTGAAAAGGAGAAGGTGGGAGGACCAAGGTTGCTAAGGCCCTGCTGATTCGATACTTCATTGCATTTAAACTGCATTTAAACTGGCCAGACCTTACTGGGAATTGCTTGCTGGGAATTGCTTGCTGGGAATTGCTACAAACTGTGAGTTGAAAAGGAGAAGGTGGGAGGACCAAAGTAGCTAAGGCCCTGCTGATTGGATACTTCATTGCATTTAAACTGTATTTAAACTGCCCAGAGCTTGCTGGGAATTGCTTACTGGGAATTGCTACAAACTGTGAGTTTAAAAGGAGAAGGTGGGAGGACCAAAGAAGCTAAGGCCCTGCTGATTGGATACTTCATTGCATTTAAACTGCATTTAAACTGCCCAGAGCTTACTGGGAATTACTTGCTGGGAATTGCCTGCTGAGAATTGCTACAAACTGTGAGCTGAAAAGGAGAAGGTGGGAGGACCAAGGTTGTTAAGGCCCTGCTGATTGGATACTTCATTGCATTTAAACTGCATTTAAACTGGCCAGACCTTACTGGGAATTGCTTGCTGGGAATTGCTTGCTGGGAATTGCTACAAACTGTGAGTTGAAAAGGAGAAGGTGGGAGGACCAAAGTAGCTAAGGACCTGCTGATTGGATACTTCAGTGCATTTAAACTGCCCAGAGCTTGCTGGCAATTGCTTGCTGGGAATTGTTTGCTGGGAAATGCTTGCTGGGAATTGCTTGCTGGGAATTGCTACAAACTGTGAGTTGAAAAGGAGAAGGTGGGAGGACCAAAGTAGCTAAGGTCCTGCTGATTGGATACTTCATTGCATTTAAACTGCATTTAAACTGCCCAGAGCTTGCTGGGAATTGCTTGCTGGCAACTTGCTACAAACTGTGAGTTGAAAAGGAGAAGGTGGGAGGACCTAAGTAGCTAAGGCCCTGCTGATTGGATACTTCATTGCATTTAAACTGCATTTAAACTGCCCAGAGCTTGCTGGGAATTGCTTGCTGGGAATTGCTACAAACTGTGAGTTGAAAAGGAGAATGTGGGAGGACCAAAGTAGCTAAGGCCCTGCTGATTAGATACTTCATTGCATTTAAACTGCATTTAAACTGCCCAGAGCTTGCTGGGAATTGCTTGCTTGGAAATGCTTGCTGGGAATTGCTTGATGGGAATTGCTACAAACTGTGAGTTGAAAAAGAGAAGGTGGGAGGACCAAAGTAGCTAAGGCTCTGCTGATTGGATCCTTCATTTCATTTAAACTGCATTTAACCTGCCCAGAGCTTGCTGGGAATTGCTTGCTTGGAATTGCTTGCTAGGAATTGCTTGCTTGGAATTGCTTGCTGGGAATTGCTACAAACTGTGAGTTGAAAAGGAGAAGGTGGGAGGACCAAAGTAGCTAAGGCCCTGCTGATTGGATACTTCATTGCATTTAAACTGCATTTAAACTGCCCAGAGCTAGCTGGGAATTGCTTGCTTGGAATTGCTTGCTGGGAATTGCTACAAACTGTGAGTTGAAAAGGAGAAGGTGGGAGGACCAAAGTAGCTAAGGCCCTGCTGGTTGGATACTTCATTGCATTTAAACTGCATTTAAACTGCCTAGAGCTTGCTGGGAATTGCTTGCTGGGAATTGCTACAAACTGTGAGTTGAAAAGGAGAAGGTGGGAGGACCAAAGTAGCTAAGGCCCTGCTGATTGGATACTTCATTGCATTTAAACTACATTTAAACTGCCCAGAGCTTACTGGGAATTACTTGCTGGGAATTGCCTGCTGGAATTGCTACAAACTGTGAGGTTGAAAAGGAGAAGGTGGGAGGACCAAAGTAGCTAAGGCCCTGCTGGTTGGATACTTCATTGCATTTAAACTGCATTTAAACTGCCCAGAGCTTGCTGGGAATTGCTTGCTGGGAATTGCTACAAACTGTGAGATGAAAAGGAGAAGGTGGGAGGACCAAAGGAGCTAAGGCCCTGCTGATTGGATACTTCATTGCATTTAAACTGCATTTAAACTGCCCAGATCTTGCTGGGAATTGCTTGCTGGGAATTGCTTGCTGGGAATTGCTACAAACTGTGAGTAGAAAAGGAGAAGGTGGGAGGTCCAAAGTAGCTAAGGCCCTGCTGATTGGATACTTCATTGCATTTAAACTGCATTTAAACTGCCCAGAGCTTGCTGGGAATTGCTTGCTGGGAATTGCTACAAACTGTGAGTTGAAAAGGAGAAGGTGGAGGACCAAAGTAGCTAAGGCCTGCTGATTGGCTAATTCATTGGCCATTAACTGCATTTAACTGCCCAGATCTTCCTGGGAATTGTGCAACCTGTGATTGAAAAGGAGCAGTGGGAGGAACAAAGTACTATGGTCCTGCTGATTGGATACTTCATTGCATTTAACTGCATTTAAACTGGCCAGTTCCTTACTGGGAATTTGCTTGCTGGAATTGCTAAAAACTGTGAGTTGAAAAGGAGAAGGTGGGAGGACCTAAGTAGCTAAGGCCCTGCTGATTGCTCTTCATTGCATTTAAACTGCTTTAAACTGCCCAGAGCTTGCTGGGACTTGCTTGCTGGAATTGCTTGCTGGGAATTGCTACAAACTGTGAGTAGAAAAGGAGAAGGTGGGAGGAACAAAGTAGCTAAACTAAGGTCCTGCTGATTGGATACTTCATGGCATTTAAACTGCATTTAAACTGCCCAGACCTTACTGGAAATTGCTTGCTGGGAATTGCTACAAACTGTGAGTTGGAAAGGAGAAGGTGGGAGGAACAAAGTAGCTAAACTAAGGCCCTGCTGATTGGATACTTCATTGCATTTAAACTGCATTTAAACTGCCCAGAGCTTGCTGGGAATTGCTTGCTGGGAAATGCTTGCTGGGAATTGCTTGCTGGGAAATGCTACAAACTGTGAGTAGCAAAGGAGAAGGTCGGAGGACCAAAGGAGCTAAGGCCCTGGTGATTGGATACTTCATTGCATTTAAACTGCATTTAAACTGCCCAGAGCTTGCTGGGAATTGCTTGCTGGGAATTGCGTGCTGGGAATTGCCTGCTGGGAATTGCTACAAACTGTGATTTGAAAAGGAGAAGGTGGGAGGACCAAAGGAGCTAAGGCCCTGCTGATTGGATACTTCATTGCATTTAAACTGCATTTAAACTGCCAAGAGCTTGCTGGGAATTGCTTGTTGGGAATTGCTACAAACTGTGAGTAGAAAAGGAGAAGGTGGGAGGAACAAAGTAGCTAAGGTCCTGCTGATTGGATACTTCATTGCATTTAAACTGCATTTAAACTGGCCAGACCTTACTGGGAATTGTTTGCTGGGAATTGCTTGCTGGGAATTGCTACAAACTGTGAGCTGAAAAGGAGAAGGTGGGAGGACCAAAGTAGCTAAGGTCCTCGTGATTGGATACTTCATTGCATTTAAACTGCATTTAAACTGCCCAGAGGTTGCTGGGAATTGCTTACTGGGAATTGCTACAAACTGTGAGTTTAAAAGGAGAAGGTGGGAGGACCAAAGAAGCTAAGGCCCTGCTGATTGGATACTTCATTGCATTTAAACTGCATTTAAACGGCCCAGAGCTTACTGGGAATTACTGGTGGAATGGCCTGGAGAATTGCTACAAAATGGGAGCGTGAAAAGGGGAAGGTGGGAGGACCAAGGTTGTTATGGCCCTCGTGATTGGATACTCCACTGCATTTAAACTGCATTAAATGGCCAGACCTTAATGGAAATGCTTGCTGGGAATTGCTTACTGGGAATTGCTACAAACTGTGAGTTGAAAAGGAGAAGGTGGGAGGACCAAAGTAGCTAAGGCCCTGCTGATTGGATACTTCATTGCATTTAAACTGCCCAGAGCTTGATGGGAATTGCTTGCTTGGAATTGCTTGCTGGCAATTGCTACAAACTGTGAGTTGAAAAGGAGAAGGTGGGAGGACCAAAGGAGCTAAGGCCCTGCTGATTGGATACTTCATTGCATTTAAACTGCATTTAAACTGCCCAGAGCTTGCTGGGAATTGATTGCTGGGAACTGCTTGCTGGGAATTGCTTGCTGGGAAATGCTACAAACTGTGAGTAGCAAAGGAGAAGGTCGGAGGACCAAAGGAGCTAAGGCCCTGGTGATTGGATACTTCATTGCATTTAAACTGCATTTAAACTGCCCAGAGCTTGCTGGGAATTGCTTGCTGGGAATTGCGTGCTGGGAATTGCCTGCTGGGAATTGCTACAAACTGTGATTTGAAAAGGAGAAGGTGGGAGGACCAAAGGAGCTAAGGCCCTGCTGATTGGATACTTCATTGCATTTAAACTGCATTTAAACTGCCCAGAGCTTGCTGGGAATTGCTTGTTGGGAATTGCTACAAACTGTGAGTAGAAAAGGAGAAGGTGGGAGGAACAAAGTAGCTAAGGTCCTGCTGATTGGATACTTCATTGCATTTAAACTGCATTTAAACTGGCCAGACCTTACTGGGAATTGCTTGCTGGGAATTGCTTGCTGGGAATTGCTACAAACTGTGAGCTGAAAAGGAGAATGTGTGAGGACCAAGGTTGCTAAGACCCTGCTGATTGGATAATTCATTGCATTTAAACTGCATTTAAACTGGCCAGACCTTACTGGGAATTGCTTGCTGGGAATTGCTTGCTGGGAATTGCTACAAACTGTGAGCTGAAAAGGAGAAGGTGTGAGGACCAAGGTTGCTAAGACCCTGCTGATTGGATAATTCATTGTATTTAAACTGCATTTAAACTGCCCAGAGCTTGCTGGGAATTGCTAATTGGGAATTGCTACAAACTGTGAGTAGAAAAGGAGAAGGTGGGAGGAACAAAGTAGCTAAGGTCCTGCTGATTGGATACTTCATTGCATTTAAACTGCATTTAAACTGGCCAGACCTTACTGGGAATTGCTTGCTGGGAATTGCTTGCTGGGAATTGCTACAAACTGTGAGCTGAAAAGGAGAAGGTGGGAGGACCAAGGTTGCTAAGGCCCTGCTGATTCGATACTTCATTGCATTTAAACTGCATTTAAACTGGCCAGACCTTACTGGGAATTGCTTGCTGGGAATTGCTTGCTGGGAATTGCTACAAACTGTGAGTTGAAAAGGAGAAGGTGGGAGGACCAAAGTAGCTAAGGCCCTGCTGATTGGATACTTCATTGCATTTAAACTGTATTTAAACTGCCCAGAGCTTGCTGGGAATTGCTTACTGGGAATTGCTACAAACTGTGAGTTTAAAAGGAGAAGGTGGGAGGACCAAAGAAGCTAAGGCCCTGCTGATTGGATACTTCATTGCATTTAAACTGCATTTAAACTGCCCAGAGCTTACTGGGAATTACTTGCTGGGAATTGCCTGCTGAGAATTGCTACAAACTGTGAGCTGAAAAGGAGAAGGTGGGAGGACCAAGGTTGTTAAGGCCCTGCTGATTGGATACTTCATTGCATTTAAACTGCATTTAAACTGGCCAGACCTTACTGGGAATTGCTTGCTGGGAATTGCTTGCTGGGAATTGCTACAAACTGTGAGTTGAAAAGGAGAAGGTGGGAGGACCAAAGTAGCTAAGGACCTGCTGATTGGATACTTCAGTGCATTTAAACTGCATTTAAACTGCCCAGAGCTTGCTGGGAATTGCTTGCTGGGAAATGCTTGCTGGGAATTGCTTGCTGGGAATTGCTACAAACTGTGAGT